>JAYMTO010000413.1:0-12615 GCA_036898065.1 California macrophylla | reverse complement strand
TATAGAGTATCTCGAATCTTCTTCGAGTAATTCATGTTTGATTGAGATCTTGCATACTCAAGATGATCAGATTTATTGTCTTTGGACTATAATCTTCCAAATCATCTTCAATCAATTCCCATGTTGGATAGGAAACCGAGGACGTGCCTTAATCCCTATTTTCTTGTATCCTAGAAAAGTATTTACATTCAAAGACAATGGAAGAGGAAGGCATGTGTCCCCAAGTGTTGGACATATGCCCATCACTGTTAGTATTTGGATGGTGCTACAAAAAGAATATGGAAGAGAAGCATGTTACATAGATGAAGAGTGAACACATGTTGTAGATAAGAAGAAAGTGATGAGTTGTTTCGGCCGAATGACCGAATATGCTGTAGTTTATCGAAACTAGACATAATTTTTAAATTTAACTACTTTTCAACTTACTTTCTCTAAATAATTTGTTGACTAAATGATATTTGTATTAATAATTTTCGTTTTGATTGGGAATCGCAAATATATGTGAATATGTTATTTTGATCAATGGGACGAGTTCGCGCTCGAGAGCAGGCCGCAGAGTGCGCTCGACGGTTCGTGTTGTGACACAGCGGCGACTGCGAGGAGGAGAAGCCAGAAACGAAACAATGCGACCAACGGAGACACCGTCCATCCTCTCCATCTCCGTTTCTGTCCGCTACCGGAAATTCTCACATTCCGTCTCGACAGGAAGATGTCGGTGATCGACATTCTCTTACGAGTCGACACGATATGCAAGAAATACGACAAGTACGACGTCGACAAGCTGCGCGACCAAAACGTCCATGGCGACGACTCCTTCGCTCGCCTCTTCAGCGTCTACGAGGACGAAATCGACAAAGCACTTCGTGTCCGTCCCTTTCTCTTTGATTGTTTTTCTGTGTGCGTGTAGTTTCCAATTTTGGATTGAATTTATTTGCAGAAATCTGAGATGACTGCAGTGGAGACAAATAGGGCTAGTTTGGTGGCGATGAATGCTGAGATTCGTCGTACCAAGGCTCGGTTACTGGAGGAAGTTCCAAAGCTTCAGAAGCTTGCTCAGAAGAAGGTAAATTCTTGTATTCCTGTATTATGTTTCATAGGGTATGCATAATTTTACAATACAGTACAAGGATTACAAAATTTACAACTTAAATATGTTTCAATTCTGTAGAGGTTCGCACTAATTTTAGGGTTTAGTGATGTTGAGGCCTGAAATTAGTTCTAAAGCATTGAATATGAACTCGTATGTAGAAGAAACATTCAGTTTGGCCTTGGATACATACATATAGTTGTTCAAATACTTAGCTAATAAGTTGGTAAGAAGCATTGACTATGAACTCATATGTGGGGATTTTGTTCCTCATATATTTATTGACAAAGTAATCTGAAGTCCTCTGAAGTACATGGCATGGGTTCATTGCATCTTTTTCTCTGATTCAGGCATCCTCTCGATAAATTGTGCAATGATGACACTACTGTTGCAGGTTAAAGGACTGACCAGAGAAGAACTAGAGGCCCGCAATGATCTGGTTCTTACCCTACCCGAAAGGATTCAAGCAATACCAGATGGGTCCACAACTGATACTACAAAGGGAGGGTTGGATTCATCAGCATCTAATAGAAATATCAATTTCGACTCAACAGGTGATTTGTGTTGCTGATGTCTTCCCTTTTAGTGCTTTTGTTTCTTTCCCTGGATTGATTGTTCATGGTCATAGTTGTTTCTCATCCACCTGCAGATGCTCACTTGGACAATAATGCTTTTTTCCAACAAAGTGAGGAGTCGAGTCAATTTCAGCAAGAATATGAAAAGAGAAAAACTAAACAGGCATGTAAGATTCTGATTAGATCCGTTACTTTTATGTCTCTCATGCAGTTCACAATTCACTAAATTTTCACCTATGGCTGTATGTGCTTGCTCATTCTGTTTTCACATATGTGAGCAGGATGAAGGGCTTGATATCATATCGGGCGGTCTGGACACATTAAAAGATTTGGCAATGGATATGAATGAGGTTTGTATACACTTGACTTGATAACTCAGTTTGGTGATACTGTCAGAGGCAATGGAGGTTAATTAACTCTTTAAATGTCTTTAGGAATTGGATAGGCAAGTTCCATTAATGGATGAAATTGAAACGAAGGTGAGTTGTTCGCTACTTGGTCATACTCTTGTCTTTTATATTAGGTCATACAATGCAAACCAATGAGTTATTGGTTCTTATTTAGGTGGATAAGGCAACTTCTGATCTTAGAAATACTAATGTCAAGCTTAAGGAAACTATATTGGAGGTAAAGTTCATTTTTTTATCATCTGATGAGACGGTTTAATTGCCCTTCGTTTGAACTGGGACAATGACTAAAGTTCAATTTCCAAAATAATACTACTAATTTGGATTTTCTTACTGTTACAGAAGAGATCCACTAAAAAAGTAATCGTTGATATTATTCTTATATGTGTACTTCTCGGGATTGCTTCCTATTTATACAAGTAAGTACCTTGTTTTTCTCTACATATCTGTCTGTAAGCCTTACCACGTGATCATCGTATTTTGCAAACTCCTAAACTGGTATTGTTGCATCTAAGGGAAAGGCATATGGTCCTTGGCACTTTCATAAATGCACATAGAGTATTTGGGTGAGATATGGTTATTTGGTAATGAGCTATAAGATCTTTCGAAAAATGTGTGGGTCACAGGTATGTGATTAGCTGATTAGCTGACATTTCTCCTAACTTACACAATGAAATGTAATACTCGATACCCTGTAAAATTCTTGTGAATGGAAAAATGGGTGCTGGAAGAGGTTTTCCCACACGTGGATCCTTCTCACCTGAGATCGGATTGAACCACACACATATATCAATTGCGTATGAAACACACAAACACAATGGAATCTAATACCTATGTCCTGTCAAATTCTTAGTAGAAATAATGATATTCTAAAACTGCTAAAAAATTATGTCCTGATGATAGTACCTCTAAAAGTGTTCCTATTTAGTCGGTTTGATTCCTTTTATGAAATTTATAAAAGGTGTATCGTGTACTGGGGTTGAATAATATTAATATAATGCGATAAAAGGATGCTCCTATACTTTTGATGGTTCCCTTCAGGCATAAGCTCTTCCTGTTGTTGCTGGGATAATTTATCAATTTGATATGTCTTCATTTCTGATCATAATTTTTTTTTGGATTTACCAACTAAATGCTCTGAGGGAAGACCCCTTCCGCAGTTTCTTTTTAAAGTTTATGTATATCTGGATGATTTAGAGTTTTAGTTATACTAATTTTCATTAAAGCTAAGAGTTATTATCACTTCTGTAAAAGTAGATCTTTAATTTGCAAATCCTGTATTGACAATTGCATTTCGTGCTTATTACTATTTTAAAATCTAACATTGGTTTTCTTGTGCAGTATACTCACCTATTCACTCTAAAGGCATCTTACACAGCCTGTAGGTTACTATGTCATCTGGTATTTTATTCTTTCACCATCCAAAGGTTTTTAATATAACTTTGTGATGTTCTTAAATTAAGTTTTTTTTCTCTTTAATAGATCTGTCCATGTTAAACTAGTTTAGACAGGAGATTTACTGTCCATGTTGGCTCTTGCTTAACTAAAGTTGTATCATAGTTATGAAGATGTGTCACTGACATATATGTAACGATTTTTTCTCCATGAATAAAAGACAACTTTGTGATTTGATACTGCATGTTATCTGAAAATATGTTATCATTTGTCCAATAAGTTGCTTAGGCTAAAATCTATATATATTTCATGTTCGACCATGAACCTTAAGTTTAATTAACCATATGAAATCATTCATATTAACATTCTAAAAAGATTCACCAGTATACAGACAAATAGATAGATGGATGGATAATACATGCATACATGGTCCTCATCGTAGAGTAAAGGAAACTATACATGACAACATTTGATTCGGTTGTATTCACTATTCAGCCACCTTGCATGCCTTACCCATGTCTTATTATGTACAGTCATTTACATTTGCCCTCCATACTTCCTCGAGGAACCTGACCACCTACAAACCAAGACTGGTTTACTTTAAGTATCTTTCTGGGAAAGCCATCTCATTAAACTCTTGGAAATCAATAACAGAATCTGATGGGTAGTTGTCATGAAAATGGTTTTGGTTATAGTGGTTCATGTATTTTTTGTTCCCACTGTCTAACTTCTTGTTAGGTGTAAAGAGATTGTTGTGCTCATTTTCCTGGCTAGGTTTCCTTCTGAGTGGGTTGGAGAAAGAACCTGTTGTTTGGTAGCTCCCTTTATTGGAAATGTCTTGCTTAACTGTGAAGTTGTTAATTTTGTTGCTCCCCTCGAAGCTTACACTGGCATAGGTTTCGTTGGGCGGTAGTATCTGACCAGCAAGTAATCTAGCTAGCAGCCTACAGTCTTTGTATAGATAATCTGTAACCATGTCAGGGTTAGGGATACCATATGTAGGGCATCCCTCCTCAATGTCTGGTAGATAGCTCACCATTTCTGTGCTACTGCTGTCATGAACTTCCCCTCTGGTTCTTGATATGATGCTTCTTTGTCGAACCCGGCATAGTACCCAATCATCCAACTGTGACAACAAAGTCAATTTTCATACATTTGATCAGGTTAAAGGTTGTACCTATTGATGTTGATATGAGATACAGATGAGAATAGAAGTAAGGACAATATATCAGAAACTGTTATTAGAATCATCTCGTTGGTTAGCTACTTTGAGGCTTAGCGGTTCACTATGTTCATTCCATTAGTACTTCATATTTCCCATAGAGAGCCAAAACTTACTCTCATAGACCCTCTCAACCTGGAGGGTTTGATCAATGTTGTCTCGGGAAGTCTGTACTCATTCATGATCCATTCTGTCTTAACTCCTTTTGGGGGGCGGCCAATGTAGAACACCAGTGCTTTCTTTACTCCGATGCTGTTTGATCCACCAGAACCTAGTATATGTCTGTCAGTTCCAGTCGCCTTCCAGTAACCTGAAGCTGCTGCTCTATTAGGTCTTGTTCCGTTAGGATATTTCCTATCTCTAGGACTGAAGAAGTACCATTCCTCTTCTCCAAACAAAGCCTTCTCTGTAGAAACCATAAGACATACAATAGAATACCCTTTTGTTAGTTATCCAATAATTGATCGACAACCCAAAAGAAAAAAGTGGGGTGGTTCATAGGAACAAACTGGGTAGCTCCCATGGATTGTACTTGTAGAGATCTATTTCTGCAATTATAGATGCTGGGAGTGGGTTAGATGTCACTTTGTTTAGTAAGTAATGAACAATGAGCTCTTCATCAGAGGGATGGAACCTGAAACCAGGAGGAAACTGGAAACCTGGATCCATGGAAAATAGAGAAATTTATTTTCCTTGGTTAATCCACCTTGTCCGAGGGTACCAAGATTTACAGATAATATCGATCCTAGTAGTTGTAAAAATGAAAGCACAGTGCCAGGTGTTATATACGATACAAATTCCATGCACACATGCACACGAGGATAGTAAATAAGATAATAAATGGAAAGGAGCCAAGTTTATTACGTAGAGGTTCATAGAAACTGTATGGGATAGCGACTTATTTGGCTTCACTTGTTGGAAGTATTTTATGTAATATTTTAATTCTCTACTTTTAGAATTTTTGTTTGTAAAATATTGTGCTCTCTCTATTAATTGTTTAGTTTTCATTTTGATAACATAAACTTATGCTTGCACACATGTGTGGTCAATATTATTTATTGATACTTCTTATGTTTCAAAATAAATGTCTCATTCACTGTTTTAGTAAAGTCAAATATTTAAGAAAGTTATCTCTTATTTTCCACTATTAGCCAATTAGCCATCATGTGTCATCCTACTAAATAATTGCATCTAACTAAAATCAAGAAAATTATTGATAATTCATACATAACTAATTTATTAAATAAGAAATGACAAAGACCATGAGTATATTTGAGATGACCTGGTAGGTATAATTGAGTTTCTTATGACGATGGCATTCCTATTTATTTGTTTATAGAAACATATATTAAAATGTATCTATAATAATATTAGATACCAGCAAGGTGGAAAAAGTTGTGAGCGCTTAAGAGATCTGAAGTTTGATTTCTCCAGTAAGATGTTCATATGAGAGGATAGTATATATCCTCAAGCTAAAAACTATCGTTAATCTACTATAAATAATCACTTATAGCCAACACCTTAGCATTTAGAGATGCTTTTATTGTCTCTATTGCTTGTCCCTGGCATAGTTTACTCCGACCACAGGCCCAAGATTTGTGGATTTGCATACCCTTATCTTTCTTTCTGCAAAGACAGTATACAGACAAACACTAACATATCCGCCAGGACTTCACTTTCATTTACTATGTTTTCTTATTCCTACTTAATACTTTATGTCTCTGTCCATATCACTTTCCTTGTAAGTTTTCTGTATTTCATTCTTTTGGTGCATGTATGGTTAAGTTTTTGAGATATTGGAGTGGTACATTGCTAAGGGTAATATTAGTTTATAGTTCATGAAGTACATACGTTAGTTTAGACAGTAGACTAGACACTTCATATCAAATCGATCATCCTGTAACTTGTAAGTACGCATGCCAATTGATTTCTCTGAGAATGTTATTAGTATTACAGCCAAACCTTGATACTCATGTAGACTATGTAACATTTTTTCAAAATTTTAATGGGGATTGTTACTTTTCGCTAACGTCGCTGTATGATCATCAGAAATGGCAATGGAATTACTACGTTATCATTGACATCCAGCAGTAGTATTGGCATCATTTCGATGAAAACAAACTGATGAAACCAAGGTCTTCCTTTTTGTTTGTAAATGGCTGCAGAGTAAGGTACGTAGACTTGAACTCCTTTGATCTTATCTGAATTTCAACTCTTGCTTGGTTTGAGCTTCAATACAGCTCAGGAAACTAGCCTTGTTTCAATAGATTAAACAACGTCGTTTTATGCATAAATATATATGGAATCCTAGGTGGGTTGTCTGTATGTGGGGTAGTTACCTTGTTATCACCGTGACTGGTGCTTATTTGAATTGCTCAATTATTTGAACTAGATTGGCCATGCATGAAAATTTCACATCTTTGGTGATGAAGACCCTTAAAATGGTCATTTTGCATGGAATGTGAGAACATTTTCTTCAGTTTAAGTTCAGCAACCTAGCTTCAGTTATTTGTCCTATAAGTATTTGTTTATATTACTTTCATGAATTTGATTCTATATTTTGTTGGCTTATGGCTATGCAACTTCTGCACTTGAATATTGAACGGATTTGTAGCTGCTGTCATGACCTTCACACTCCAAGTGAGAATGAGAATTAGAATGGTGGTACAATGTTTATGCCTAGTCTTGTATTTTTAGTCGTTACACAAAAATACATTGAGGTTTATACTCTTTTATCTTCTTTTTTCTCTCAACTGTGAGAGCTTAGGGTGGTTAACTTCATCCAGGAGTAAAGAGTGGATTTAACTCATTCCTTATGTGCTTGGATGAAAAGAATCTAAAATTCCTAAATCATTACCATAACTCACGAACACACTATTCATTACCATAACTCGCGAACACTATTTATATTTAAAGTTACAAGTGTCCCCTACTGTCTGCTATGTAATATGAATAGTTTTTTAAACTTACATGAATTAATATTCTCATTTCAGGCAAATGTTTATAAAACCGGGTCTGGACTATGTGCTGCTTTCCTTGCCAATGTGGGTACTACTGATAGAACTGTGAATTTCAGTGGTAATTCTTATCACTTGCCTGCATGGTCTGTGAGCATCTTGCCTGACTGCAAGACTGTGGCGTTTAATACTGCAAAGGTCCTTCTCTTAACTTGGTTACCATATGTATTTGCTGGAATCACCCAAGTTTATTTGCAGATAACATTATGTTTGGATCTTTTGTACTAACAATGTTAACCAATCCTATCTTTGTGAGATAACCTTCTAAACTATGCTAATCAAGCCAGATGAGATATCATCCTATAAGAATTGTGAATCTCTTCCTTGCTTGGTTCCAGCATATCATATCAAATAGATATTACAATATAACGTCGGCCCCTCTCACTATTGCATTCATAGAGTGAATAAGAAATGTTCTTTGTTTACTTCATTTCAGTTTCATTAAATCTATTCTCTTCAATTGGTGAAACTCATTCTTGAAAGATGTTCTAGTATTTTACAAGATAATGACAACTATAGCAACATGAAAAATATTTATCATACCACTCCAAGATAAGCATACAAGACTTCGGGGCGACAGAGCCATTTGAAGGCTATGGTCTCCGGACCTGTATCATAGTGTACAGGTTTCTTTAACATTCCTACTAGTTAACAAGTATGTTTTCCCCATATTTTAGGAATCGCGTCATTTTTACTCTTTATTGAAGAAGAGTATTTAGAGATGTTAGAATCCTTAATTAGATTGTAATTGATGCAAATTAGGAAATGTAGATTGGAGACTTATTCTCCAAGTTAATCTTGAGTATAAATATGATTTATATTCATGAGTGAATAGTTAATAATCATTATCTCTTTTAAGATTTTACAATAAAAAAGGAATTTAGCAAGAGAGTCAAAATCTATACAATTTTTTTAATATATTTATTGGATAGTTCTACTTTTTCTTTGCTCATGTCAGATTAACTCTATGACCATAATTCCAAGCTTCACACATCAATATTTGAAAGATAGCATTGGTTCTTCAGAAATATCTGGGTCAGATTGGAGTTGGATAAATGAACCAGTGGGTATCTCAAAGGGTGATGCATTTACTAAAGCTGGGTTGTTAGAACAAATTAATACTACAGCAGATAAAAGTGACTACCTCTGGTATTCAATAAGGTATGCTTACAGTCTGTATATATTTTCATGGTTGCTTTTCCTAGGGTGTTGTCTCTCCTAAACCAATTAAACTGATGTTCAATAGTTAACATGTTACCTTATTACTTTCTGTAGCACTAATATTGAAGGCAATGAGCCCTTCCTTGAAGATGGATCTCGAACAGTCTTGCATGTGCAATCACTTGGTCATGCCCTTCATGCTTTTGTCAATGGGAAGCTTGCAGGTGAAGTGAAATATAAAGATGCTGTGTAAATATTGATATTTCTTGGTCATTAAAAAAAAGATAATTTACCAATAAGCCTGTAGAGAAGGTTGGAAGATTCTTCAGTTTTGTAGTTACATGAAGAAATTTGTGTGCTTTCACATTTTTTTTGGATTAGTCCTTGGCAATTGGCATTGTTGCCGAGATTGGCAAACATAGAAACATTTAATTAGAATGGACAGGTCTTTACTGGTAAAATAAATTTTGTCAGATTTTCTCTAATTAGCTTATGACTTCATCTCTTTATTTGTTCGATGCTCAACTTCCAAGTCTATTTTATATGATTTATTTTCTCTTACTGCAAGTGCAACCTTATTATAGTTGGCTTTTAAAGGAATTCCTTACTCGATTACAGGCTATAATATATTTGTGCAACTATTAAGGCTCTGTAGGTAGTGAAAAAGGCAGCTACAACAACAATAAGGTTTCAGTGCAGATCCCCATTACACTGGTACCTGGCAAGAACAACATTGATCTTTTAAGCATGACTGTTGGACTTCAGGTTTGGCCTTTCTACTTCAAATTTGAATGAGAGTTTGTTTAAGAATGGAGATTATTACGTGGATAATACTCTATCCCAGTACTTCTACTATTTATGAATGTATTTTCTAGCAGTCAAAATATTACTATTACCAAATATACAAATCTGATGCCAACCTTGTCAATTTGTTTCAGAATTATGGAGCATTTTTTTGACAAAAGTGGTGCAGGGATCACTGGCCCGGTAAAGCTCAAAGGCTCAAAAAATGGCATTAATTTGGACCTCTCTTCACAACAGTGGACATATCAGGTGAGTTCTCCTTATTTTTTGCAATTTATGAATATAGACTCAGTAGAAAGAAAACCACCCTGAAGGAACATTGCTGGTCAAACTGCTTCTCAGCCATTATTACAACTAACTAAATGGAAAAACAAGTTATGTCTGATTATTTATTTCATATGTGGTAAGGGTAACACATATTTCTCAATTCCTGTGCGTTGAGTGCAGATTGGACTTAAGGGTGAAGATTTAGGTTTCTCAAGTGGAAGTTCTTCATTGTGGTCTTCACAATCTACCTTGCCCAAAATGCAACCCCTGATATGGTACAAGGTAAAATTAAAATTCATATTATTATTTCAGTTAAACTATGGCAAATGATATTTACCTTACCAATTGTGTCAAGAGGTAATAATAGTAGTAGATGTATGACACTTCATGTTTTACTATGGTATATGTAATATATATCTTGAATTTCCAATAAAATAGGCATTAGATGGGAAACAGTTTGAGCAGTAGTGAAGTTTGAGATTGTTTTCTAGAACTTCACGTGGTGGAATTAATCAGGTTAGAATGAGGGTTAACTTTTTAATAGAACAAAATGAGCAATAGAATGCTGCCAATGGCTTGAAATCACACTGGGGTGATAATCATAGAACTTATGGCGTAAATTTGGCTACAGCCTATTACGATAACATCTTCATTGATGTGGAAAGTGTATTAGTACTGAAAAGTGAATACATTCTGATCTTGACTAAGCAGGAAAAAAAAAGAACTTCAGTAGTTCTATTTTGATGTACACGATTTCTCCAGAATACCTTTGATATATGGCATGTGAAAATATCTTTTATAGGCTCTGATCCAATGAAAATAGATGTAAGTAGATTCTTGGGAGATTTTGAAACCGTGCAATGTAACTATTGTGATTGCTTCTGCTCTGGATAATGTGCTTCAAACTATTTATTTGAATGCCCCTTCCTAGATACTAACTAGTAGCAGTACTTGTTTATCCAGACAAATTTTGATGCCCCTGCTGGTAATAACCCAGTTGCACTAAACCTTGAGGGGATGGGGAAGGGTGAGGCATGGGTCAATGGGCAAAGTATTGGTCGTTATTGGCCAACCTATTTAGCTTCTAATAGTGGTTGCACCGACTCTTGCAATTACATTGGAGCTTATAAGTCAAACAAATGCCTCAAAAACTGTGGGAAGCCATCTCAGGAACTGTAAGTATTAAGACCCTTCTTTAAGTCCAAAAAAGAATTTAAAGTGATCATGTAAAGTCTTCATTCTGATAATACTGGCCTCACAGGTATCATGTGCCTCGTTCTTGGCTGCAACCAAGTGGCAACACTCTTGTATTGTTTGAAGAAATGGGTGGGGATCCAACACAAATATCTTTTGCTACAAAACAGATGGAAACTTTGTTGCACGTGTATCCGAGTCTCACCCACTTCCTGTAGATGTGTGGAATTCAGATTCAAAAGCAAGAATGAAATCAGAGCCTACACTCTCACTGCAGTGCCCATCTCCTGGTCAAGTCATTTCTTCAATCAAATTTGCAAGTTTTGGAACTCCTAGTGGGAGTTGTGGGAGTTTTAGCCACAGCAAGTGTAGAAGTCCCGGGGCTCTTTCCATCGTGCAGAAGGTTGTGCAATCACTCTCTATTTCAATTGTATTAGTTTTGCCAATATGAACATGGTTCGGTGGTAGTAGCATCTGCTAGGGTTGGGTTGGTTATCCTTGCAATTGATTTTTCTTGTTATACTGACTAACAATAATTTCCTCAGGCTTGTCTCGGATCAAATACTTGCAGTATTGGAGTATCCATCGGCACATTTGGTAACCCATGCAAAGGAATACCAAAGAGTTTAGCAGTTGAAGCTTCCTGTACATAGAGACAATAACTTTGTGAAGAATACAAGTGGAGCAGTCACTACAAGTAGGTCTACAATTGAATAAAGTTGTATCAAATCATATTGGATTATTAATAGAAAAGAAAAGGTTTCTGAATCTCATGCAGTATTACACATTCTTACATGCAAAATGTTAGATTTTTCTTAGAAAGTATTTTTCATCTCATGCAATAGTGACTATTATAGGACAAGAGATGCCCCATCTGCACAAGCATTTAACAGAAAGAAAGGCATTTCCATATGAAGGTTATCTCATATGTCCTCCCATAAAGTATTTGCTGAAAATAAGTATGTTTATACAGAAGTACTCAAAGATTAAAGGACATGTTTTTGGTATCATTTGTAAAATCTTTCCTTGAGCAATAATACATATCAAGGTTCAGCAGATCATTTAAATTACTTTATTGTGATGGGCAACTTTCACAGACCTTATTTGTTTGGTCAAACCAAATGTAAAGCAAGAGAAAAAAGAAAGATATATGTGTATATGGAGCTGTATGAATATTTCTTGGTGCATGAGGATGAATGTTGTGGAATCCCTTAAATGGAAGCAGTCACAGGTTGTCGTTGAAACCTGCAAACTTTGCAGACAGTTGAATAGAGTGATGGAGTTTGGTATTTGTCTTCCCCGCCCATCATAGGCATGGGAACTCCTCTCTTGACTGGGCTCACATAGTCTGGCCTATAAGTCTTGCCCAAAACTCCTTCAACAAGATCTGACAATCTCGAGAACTTGAACTGTGTCTCCAGATGAGCAAAAGCATCGCCATCAGGTAATTGGTAGTTGTGAATCTTATTTTCTTCTTTACCAATTG
>JAYMTO010000412.1:0-12616 GCA_036898065.1 California macrophylla | reverse complement strand
GAACCCTCTTTTAGTTATGTGTTTATCAGCTTGCAGTTTCATCATTTCTTAAGCATTCTCCAAATTTTCCTTGAGCTGTTGGCATATCTATTGTATACTTCTCAGAATTTCCTCCACTGCTGCTACTTGAGTAGAAGTTTCAGACATTCCAATTACACTTGGAAAGTATCCATATAATGCCTCAAAAGGGGTCATCTTGATTGTTGAGTGGTAACATGAGTTGTATTAGAACTTAGCAAGACTGATCCATCTGCTCCAGCCTTTTGACTGTAAATGCACCATAGATATGAGATAGTGCTCTAAACATTGGTTCAACCTTTCAGACTGACCATTAGATTCGGGATGATAAGTACTAGAGTAATTGAGTTGAGTCCCCAAAATTCTAAAACTTCTTTCCAAAAGTTACTTAGGAATACATTGTCTCTATCGGAAACTATTGCTTGAGAAAGACCATGAAACTCTCCTCTGCCCTATCATTCTATCCAAATGCCTCTTTCTTCAGCAATTCGGTCAAAGTTTTAGCAATGACCCCATAACCATTGATGAATCTCTTGTAGTATCAAGTCAACGCTAAAAGCCCCGTTAGTTCTTTAATGATTTTGGGTTTTGGCCAGGCCTTCATCGCTTCTACTTTAGCAATGTCACTAGAGACCCCTTCTCCATGAATGATATGCCCCAAGTACTCCACTCTATTCATTCCAGACTCACACTTGTTGGTTTCGGCAAAATGCTGTTTCTTATGCAACATTTATAAGACCAATTTTAAATGACAGATGTGCTGATCCCATAATGGACTAAACATTAATTTATCATAAAAAAAAATACAAGTTGAAGTTCGTTTGAACAATACCTTTGGTGTAAGGTGCTAGCTTTGAACTCGTTGTATCTTGGGAGTACGGTCATTGATTCCAACACACGAGGAACAGCGAATACACTTTAAGGAAACCGTCTAACGAGTCTCGACTTACTCTCAAGTTTGTATCTCTCGTTCGGTAAAAGTTTACTATAAATAAAGTTTATATCATTTTTTAATCTTATGTATGATTTAAGAATGTCCGTCTACAAGCAACAATAAAGTTATTGTCTTGTAATAATAATCAATTAGTACATGATTATTTTCAGACATATGATAATGTAATGTATTTACTTGGATTTTGAACAGCTAGTCACCATGATCATCACATTTAAGACAATCCTACTCATGTTCTTTGTCTTGATCATGGGAACAACTTCAAATGTAGCTTCAGCGAACATAAAGACATACGTTGTTCACATGGACAAAACAAAGATTACACACAAAGATCATTATACTACCACTCGTAGCATATATGAAGCAGTGATCAATGAAGTAACAACCAAAGAAGAGCCAGAAACAACACCTCCTGATCAGCTCCTCTACGTCTACGAGACCGCCATTTCGGGTTTCGCGGCCAAGCTCTCCTCCGAACAACTAAAATCCTTGGAGAAAGTCAGCGGCTTCGTGGCTGCAACTCCGGACGAAATGCTGTCCCTCCACACCACCCGTACCCCTCACTTTCTCGGCCTCGAAACGGGAAAAGGACTTTGGAGCGACTCAAACTTATTATCTTCCGACGTGATCGTCGGCATAGTAGATACCGGCATCTGGCCGGAGCACGTGAGCTTCCGCGACGAGAATCTTTCACCGGTGCCCTCCAAATGGAAAGGCACGTGCGAGGAGGGCACGAGATTTTCATCTTCAAACTGCAACAAGAAGCTGATCGGCGCAAGAGCTTTCTTCAAAGGGTACGAGGAGATCGCCGGGCGGATCAACGAGACTCGTGACTACCGCTCCGCTCGAGACTCGGAAGGCCACGGCACCCACACTGCGTCAACTGCAGCCGGAGACGTCGTGGCGGGCGCGAGCTTTCTCGGCCTGGCGCAAGGCTCGGCCGCCGGAATCAGGTACACCGCGCGCATTGCTGCTTATAAGGCTTGTTGGGTATTGGGGTGCGCTAGTTCGGATTTACTAGCTGCTATAGACCAGGCAGTTGCTGATGGTGTAGATGTTTTATCACTCTCTTTAGGAGGTAGTGCTAAGCCATACTATTCTGACAACATTGCAATAGCTTGTTTTGGAGCTATCCGGAAAGGGGTTTTTGTTTCATTATCCGCGGGCAACTCTGGTCCGCGGAGCTCCACGGTCATGAATATTGCACCGTGGATAATGACCGTTGCTGCAAGCTACTTAGACAGAAGCTTCCCAGCAACGGTCAGGCTTGGTAATGGAGAGACACTTGAAGGGTTGTCTCTATATTCGGGTAAGAAAAATACCAGGAAGCTTCATCTCTTTTACGGTACCAAACTGGCCAAGTATTGCATTCCGGGAGCACTGACCTCAAAGCTGGTTAAGGGAAAAATTGTTGTTTGCGAACAAGGATTCATCAGCGGAGCTGCAAAGGGAGAGCAAGTGAGGTTGCTCGGAGGAGCCGGAATGGTAGTACTCAATGCCGCCGGAGACAGCGGCGAAGAAGTTTTAGCGGATCCTTATACTTTGCCAGCAACAAAACTAGGGGCTCTGAAAGGTGAAGCGATTAGAAAGTACATGAACACAACGAAGAAACCAACGGCTTCGATGATGTTCAAAGGGACAGTTTACGGCCAAACTGCACCAATTATGGCTGCATTTTCCTCCCGAGGTCCGAGCTTGGTGGGACCGGAGGTGATCAAGCCGGACCTGACCGCACCGGGAGTGCACATACTGGCTGCCTGGCCGGCAGAGACCACCCCAACCGGGCTCAAGACCGACAACAGAAGCGTGCAATTCAACATAATTTCAGGCACCTCAATGTCATGCCCACATGTCAGCGGCGCAGCCACACTTCTCAGATCAGCTCATAACAATTGGTCACCGGCGGCCATCAAATCAGCCATGATGACCACTGCATACACCTTAGACAACAAAAATGCACCCATTGGAGATATTGCTGGTTCCAGCACGTCCATGCCACGTGCGGCGACGCCTTTCGTGTTTGGTTCCGGCCATGTTGATCCAGAAAGCTCTTCCCATCCAGGGCTGGTCTATGACATCACCGGTGAGGACTATTTGAACTACTTGTGCGGCTTGAACTACACATCTTCACAAATGGCTTTATTTTCATCCGGCAACTTCAGGTGTCCGAACAATGCTAGAGCTGCCGGTGACTTAAACTACCCTTCATTTGCTGTGATTTTTAGTAACGTTAACCAATCAAAGCCTGTTACAGAGTTCACGTATACGAGGACAGTGACGAATGTCGGGATGCCGACAAGTAGCTACTTGGTGAAAGTCGAGGAACCGAACGGAGTGTCAGTGATGGTTGAACCTGAAAGGTTACGTTTCCGGAAAGTTGGGGAGAAATTGAGTTACAAGGTGAAATTTGAGACTGTGGGAGTGGCAGCTACTGGTAATTTTTCTTTTGGGTCTTTGGAATGGGTTTCTGGGAAATACAGAGTCAGAAGTCCCATTGCCATCACCTGGAAATAGCTGGTTTTTGAATTTATATATATGGAGAAGATTTAATAATGAGAATCTTCCTCAAAATAAAAATTAGGAACTTATTCTATCGACTCATTTCAGTAAATTATATTTACCAGAATATGTTTTATGCGAGGTTCCACTAAGATATCATGTCTTTTACAAAATATGAAGTACCAATTAAAGAGCATATGACCAAATTCCTAAACATACACAACACTAGTGTTATACAAAAAGTGTTGACTAAGAACCATTTTACTCTTCTGTGCCCTGTATTGCATTCTCTTTCATTCTTTTATCTGTACTGTGGTCAGTGAAGAAGGGGATCAATTGGAGAATGTCAACGACTTGTAATGTGTATCTTTACCATTTTGCCACCTGGATAAAAATGGTTTTTAGAACCAAAGTTGCAATCTACAACCTACCAAATACCACTTGATGGGGATTTATACTTTACATGGTTTTGCAGAAGCAAGCGAATCAGAAAACATAGTGACATGTACTCAAGATACATATCCATTTGATATATTTATTTGTGACTTGTAAGAAGAAAGTCAGGAATTGTACCAAATGGAGTATATTCAGCGACAAAATGCTGGCTATGAGAAGTTTCAGCTTTGATTTGAGCTATGATCCTGACATGTATGTGTACCGAGTCTGAGCTCCAATAACAAGTTCAACCATTTTTTCTGCAAGTTTGAAAATACAATCAGTTCATAGGGAATTTACTCTCCTCATTAGTTATGAAAACAATGAAGTGGGAACAAATTAAGACCCTAAAGTCAACCATCAAACCTACCTGCTAGAAACCCAATTATGGGAACAGGTTCCAGCAATTTTCCGGTACTTTCAAGTCTTTCCCTGAAACGATTTGTGATATGGGTGTTTATTCTTACTATCCCCATTTGGAAATTCGTTCAACTGCATGAAGTGGAAATGGCACGTGAAATACGCAAGTACCTGGTATATTTGCTGAAGAATGGATCCCTCATGAGATAAAGTGCCCATAACATCTTCCTTCTTCTAACCTGAATCATTTTCATGTTATCTAAACCACATTAGCATCAACTCTAGAGAATCAAGATATATAAATTGTATAAAAATGAGGGCACTTTTTTGGTCCTAAAGGAAATGATTGCTCGGCCCATTCTGAAGCATAGTGAAATGTATTCAAGATGTCCGCAAGGTAAGAATTTAAAAAACCCTAACCTCGTCTTTTTCTGAGGCAGAAAGATCTATTTGTCGTTTAGTAAGTTGTGAGATAATACTCATTCCAATGCCATCCACAGCCAGTGAGATACCCCAAGGAATCCAAGATCGAATCCCATACTTTCTAATAAATAAAACATATATAAGTGGCCTAGTGATGAACAGCACTTCCCCCATCAGAAATAAAGCACCATAAAGACCCTTCTCAGACAATATTGTGGCGATGCTAAGTCTCTTAAGAACTGGAGCTGTAAGAACATAAAAACAAATATCAGTTCAATTTATAAAACTAATATTTTTTGAATTTGTAGAATATTCGAATAATTACTTGGAGTCTCCATAACTGCATGTTGCTGTTGAACCCTATGCAACCATACTGGATCAGACGCCGTCTTAGCATTTTGTCCAAACTTGCTCAATGCAGATAGAGCCTTTCCTTCTGAATGACCATTCCTTAACACACGGGGTCCGTCATACCTTCTAGTATTTGCAATTTCACCACTTTTATGCTGAGAAGTTGATGCATCAGAGGAGTTATCAATGTTCAGTGTTTCTCCACCATGCAATAGCATCTTATACCCACTGTTCTGGAATACAGACAACCTCACTACTACCCTGGTTACAAAGAATATTCAATAACTAAGCTAAGCACGTGTATAAACGCCAAATTGGGAGGACAATAATGCCTGGCATACACCAATTAAAAAAGCTGCTTACTTGATGGCCTCTGTAACCGCAAGGAAGTTCCATTTCTTATCATCACCATAATAATGTTCTGCCGCAACTTCAACTAAAGTTTCCAAGTCCTTTAGCGCAGAAATGAACAATGGATAAGGAAATGAATAAGGCTCCACAGAGCCCGGATGCGATCGGGTAGGAGTTGTTTCAATTATATGTTCGTTGATGGAAGTGATTATTCCCAAAATAGTTGACACTGCAAAAGATTACTGAATTATTCAAAAACGTGTATTTAATCAATTGTGCATCAAGTTCAACTCAAAAGAGAAGAACTGAAGTATTAAAATGGAAAGATTGGTACAAAAATGTGAGAAACAAAAAATATTCAGCATAAGTTCCATAAGATGAACCATGATGATAAAAAAAGTAATTGAGCCCAATAGTATCTATTGACTGACTAATATTTCAAACTTTTTTCCTTGCATTTTTCTCAACATCCAAACAAAAAATTGCAGGATATGGAGAATGATTAAACTGAACAGCTTTTAAGCCAACAAGATGCAGCCCAATGTTACCGAAGTTTCACAAAACCTGCTTCTGGTCCTATCTCAGAATCAGAAAACCGTTCTGGAAGCAACCACGTCAATCCCTGTGTAAGAGTTTTCAATACGCAAGTGAGATAAAATAACAAAAACATGCACCCACATCCTATGTTCATCAATCTCTCTAAACTTACATATCACATATCAAACAGAGAAAACCATCATCCAGAAAGACTGGATATGGTAAACAAGCAATTAACTTTAGAAACCATAGAAGAATATGTTGGTTGACATGTTTTAATTTAATAAAAAACATGAACTTGTCCATAATAAATGCTCAAACTGAAAAAATTAACATCATAAAACATACAAAGACAGTTCAAATAGATAGCAAACTTTTTCATGATGTGGTCCAAACAAGCATCGAGGAGTAATCAAACAATTAAAAACATGAAATGAAATACATGGAAACAGAAAAAATAAATCCATTATTGAACTAAGAATCATATCACATAGAGCCACAAAACATGAAGTGAAAGCAACCCAGAACAGCAAAAAATTGACAATATTGAAATAAACAGAGAAAATTCACAAGTAGTTGAGAATTCTCACATTGGCCAGAGAATGCAAGGAACGAACATAATCTCTGTTTCTTCGAACCCATAGCTTATAAGCGTCCATAGCTCCACAGACAACAATTCAGCTCACAAACACAAACCCTAACTAGCTGAGCTACTGGAACTTTCTCCTGAGACACAATTTCTGACGACCCAGATCAGAGGACACCGTCGCAATGAAACCCTTTTAGTCATCCATCAGTTGACCGCCATTTCAGGTACGGAGATGAACACACTGCTACTGCTTGCGACTGATTTCGGGGTTCAAATCATTAGGTGTGTTCTCCTCCTTGGTCGTTAGATGAAGATGTTGATCAAGACCGTTAATATCGTCTATGTTACAATCATATGATGTTTGACTTGTAATCTAGGACCGCCAACAATCTTTTTTCTTCCCACATTGCCCCTTAGGATCAGTGATATTCACATCCGTAACCCGTGTAAAAGCTCAGTGCTTTATTTTTCTTCACCATCGAAGAAGAAAGCTCTGTACGGTTTCATTCTCCATCGCCGGAAGTCGAGGACGTGTAAGTATTTTTCATCTTTTGCAGATATAGATTTTCACTGATGTATGTGTATGGTCTTGAATTATGGAACTGGTTCTGGTTTCAGTTTAGAAGATTTAGGTTTTTTTTCTTCTTCTGGAAATCATGCCTGTAGGCTATGTCTTTATTGAAAATTTATAATTTTGTATTGTAGGTTAATTATGATTATGAAGTATGTATAGTATTTTACCTGATATATTGTAACTGGGATTCAGAAGTTTAATTTCAGTGTAGATATCTGAGTTAATTTCAAATTCATAATGATTGTTTTAAAAAATGACAATGTCATATATCAGTTCAAGCTTGGTTGTGTGCCAAATTTTGATTAGTTCCATTCCATGTGTTGAGTGGTGAGTTCAATAGGCTTGGTTATCAGAAAGTTTAAGGTAGTAATGGATGGAAGGTTCTGTAAATGTTTGATTGATTTGATTTCATAATCAGATAACCCCTCAAGTTCTTTCACCTGTAAGCAACTGCTATAGAGCTTAGGCAGAATGTTTACACTGCAAACAGTAAGTGTATTTTCCTAAATCGGATGTCACAAAACATATGTCTCATTTCCATGTTAGTTAATTAGACATGAATCATCAATAATATTTATGTCCTACTGTAAGTCAGTTAGAACAACTTGAGTAATGGGGACAATGCTAACACATGGAAAATCAAGCTCAAAACTTGAATCCTTAATATTTGCAAACAGTTAGAAGATTACAGTTATTTTGGGGTGGAGGGAATAGTAATTTGGTTCTACGACAAACTACTCTGTCCGTTCCTATTTGTTTTTTTTTCAAATAGTAAAGATAATGTTGTTATTGGCTTATTGCTTGACTTTCCACCATGTGCTATTGATCTAACAAACTCAAGTGACTAGAATATATTGATCTAGAGGATATTATTGGTCATCCAAACATGATTTCCTTATAGAAAATGAAATCGAGCACTTAAATGATTGTAGCTCTTCTCCTTCTGTAGGGCTCTGGATTCTATTAACGGTCAAATATGCAGCTAACTCTTGAATTCGGGTAATTTTCTATTTCTCTTATTCTACAATACTTTTATTTAATCTCCTATTATCAATTTGGTTGGTGGACAACAAATACTTTAATTGAATCTTTATAAAAGTTTATTTGGTTGTTGGACTACAAGTACTATAGAGAGTACCAGGGGATTTTCATGATCCCGCCCGTTAACTACACACTCAACTTTCAGTGCATGGGATGCGTCTGTTGGAATATCAGTGAAATGTACATTGTCACGCCTTTTTCGAGTTCCATTTTTTATTCTATTTTTGTTTACTTTCACATTTCCCAGCAACCAAATCAGGGGGTAAAGTTTAATATATTGATCACGTAAGTTACTTGGGCAGACATGCATGAGCTTGAGTGATTGATGTATGAATTACTATATGTACATTATCCATTTATAGAAATCATCCAAACCTATGCCTCTTGGCAGTTTAATCATTGATTTCTTTGGCATCTAGTGCCTACTTCTTACGCAGAATTGTTATAAGATCCATCGACGTTCTCAATAAAGAACTCCATTCCAAGAATCTACATAACTTCTTTGCTTCTCAATTGGGTTATGCCAATCAGCTATATGCTTCAATATAGTTTATTGAACTCTGTGCTGAGAGGGCTTTCTTGACAGATTAAATGCATTTTAGTTCGCTGCAACTTATACATCATATTATCCTGCCTCGTATTTTCAGATTTATATTCAGAATATAAGGATTATCTTCCATCAATGCTTGTTTGTCAATTCTTTTTGTAGATTAAATTTGTTCTCTGTCAAAGAGAATATTGATACTTTTCCAGCATTCACATGGATTTCTCAATGGAGCTCATATACAGGAGTCCTCTTTCTTCAAATTTGCTTCAGAGTTGCTAGTTTTAACTAATAACGGAAACATGGTCATTAGAAAAGATACAGCCTTTCATTAAAAATGTGCGACAAATCTGATCTATTGTCAGGAATGTAATTATCTGTGAGCCTACTTGTATCATCTGAGCAATATGTTTCTGTCTTTACCTTCTTCAATTAATACCACGGGATCACTGCCTGCACTGTAAAGTTGATGGTTTTATTAATTGGCTACTAGTTTGTACTTTGTACTATTGTTTAAGCATTTGCGAGTTGTATGTCTTTCTTCTATTTTGGTGAAGTTCTAAAAATTTCTTTAGAGAAGTGTTGTTGGGTTGTAGTGGTATTATTATGTGGGAACAATGTAACCTCTAAACCTTCTATATTGTTTAACCAGGTCCTTTTCTCGCAAACTTGATTTGTTCCTTTATTCCTTTCTTCATCTTCATCTTTATCCATATGACATTGTATTTTTTTTATCAGCTATATGACATTATTCTATTGATATGATATTGCAGTGGTGGTCTAGAGCTTCTTTGTGACTCAGTAAAAATCCACAAAGTCAATGTTGATCAGCAACAGGAGGCAGAGAAAGTAAGTTGGTGTTAACAAACATATAGAGCAGGGCAGAATGGTATTTAAGTTTCTTTTTGAATCATGGTCAGTATAATCATAACGATTTTATTCATACTTGGCAGTTAACAATGAAAGATTTGCTTGCTTGGGTTCGTACCAATTTGATCAAAGAGAGGCCCGAAATGTTCATGAAAGGAGATACTGTGTAAGTATAGGTCTAAAACATCCTTAAATTTGAAGTTTATGCCATGCACACAGCCCTGAATAGGAGACAATAACATAGTATAGTAATTGAATATCCTTTTCTCAGACAAAACACTGTATTTTATTTCTGGATTACAGGAGGCCTGGTGTTCTAGTTCTTGTAAATGACTGTGATTGGGAGCTGAGTGGCCAGCTTGAAACAATGCTGGAGGAGAAGGATGTTGTGGTTTTCATATCAACCTTACATGGCGGGTAATAGTATTTAAGGTTCATATAGTAAAATAGCAACATGTACTATTTGTCTTATTTTAATAGGAACCAAAATTACCCTAATGCATAAAGGGTTAGAGATATTATATTGGCTTTTGGATCCTTCAGTTCAAACCCAATGTTTATTTCCATTGTGCTCTCATCAGTAATGAGGTAAACAGATTTTGGCAGTTCAGAAGTTTCTTGCTTCTCTTTGGTCTACGTTATCATTATTTCAATTCTTCTACGGGTGGTAAGTATGAAAGATTTATTGTTGAGAGTAGGATTTGAACAAACTATTATTTGTCCATTCCTTGACCTATTCTGTTTGATATCAGATTGGTGAGACAAAAAGGTTAAACTTACTTGGTGTTCTAGATTTTGATTATGAATATTGATGAGACTGAAGATTCAGTGATTCAAAACTGGGAAATACAGAGATGTGGCCATGGATGAAAACGACACCATCAATATTCACTTTGATTAGCCAACTTCAGTAGAAGCATACCAAGTCCACTTGATTTTGATTATAACAAACAGCAAGAAATTGAAGGGACGAATACTTGGAGCATAAGCATAATAATGGCTTTCGAACCATTCTACTAATATGAGAATGGAAAATATTCAACAGAATCTTTCATCATTCTATATAATAGAAGCAAAGCTTTCTTACAAGACATGAACGTTAACTAAAGAAAAAACTCCTACACGATGAACTAGAGAGATCTTCCAGTTCTCACTTCTTGGATTTCTTAACTACCCTGCAAAATAACAACTCTTTGTCAGAACATATTAGTTTACACATTCAAAATGTGAGTAAATAAGAGTTCTTACTCAGTCCTGAGGAGCAGGCGCAGGTGCCTTCACTCCAGGGCCCTGTATGCCAATTAATCAGAAATCGTTATACAAATAACACAAATTCATAGAAATGCTCGTGTCTTCTACAACTTTCTTCAACAAAACATGAAAGAAAAACTCTGCATACAATAATTGCAGATTATGTACAAAAGAAGACAAATTCCATAGATAAGTTTTCACCAATTGTGGTAAGACAAGTGCAGAGAATACAATGAAATTTATCTTACTTGTGCCAAACGCTCCTCCCTCCGGGCCATCTTCCTCTCCCGGCTTGCCTTGTTCTTAGCACGTTTTGCCTCAAATTGATCAGAAAGAGTCTTCTCGCGTGCTTTCTCAGCCTTGGTCTTGTGAATGCTCTCCATCAGAACACGCTTGTTCTTAAACACATTACCCTTCACCTTCATATACATGTCATGATACATGTGCTTGTCAATCTTCTTTGACTCACGGTACTTTCGGAGCAAACGTCTTAGGACACGCATTCTCCTCATCCAGAGGATTTTTGTTGGGAGCCTAGCCTCCCTGGTACCTTTGCGCTTACCTGAACACATTTAAGACATGCATATTTTATAACAACCTCAAGCACATGAAGCGAGTAAACTTCAACTTCCCGTGCAGATAAGTGTGTAGATTTCAAAAAACAAGCAGAATATTTACAACATGTTTGATTGACACTTCCAGTTCCAAACAACAGTTAAAGGAGGGACAAAAGGCCCTAAAATGGAAGTTCTGGCACAAGGAAAGATGGTAAAGCCAAATGTATTTGACCATGAAGCATTACAAAAATCATGATGTCAAAAGCAACACAAATTGATGACATTTATAAACAAAAATATACTCAATAGACATAGGATTAGGAAAGAATAAAATTACAAATAATTAAGCTTGTTCAAAAGATATATGACAGATCAAAAATATTGATTTCTAGCAATTACGAATAACATCAAACTGCAGTACAAGTGTGATCAGAAGGCATCAAACTACAAATTCAGTACTAATTTGAATTAATTAACAGAAAATAGTGTGGCCCAAATTCAGTTCACCCAAGATAACATTATAGGAACCAAATAAAGCTGACAGAGCAATTTTAGCTACAACACGAATAATTATTAATCAAAGTTGTATAGGTAAGCATGCAAAAACAAATGAATATATAGCTACTAACACAGTATCTTCCCCAATCACCAAATCTGAAGCTCGAGATCGGAAGGTGTACAAAGAACATTGCACTACAATGGAGCACCCCAGAAATAAAAATACAGCAGCATTTCTCAAGTATCAGAAGCCATACCATATCCAGAATGACGACCCTTCCTCTTGGCTTCCTTCATTCTGCGGGCACGAGAACGGGAATGGATTTTTGTTGGCTTCCTGATGATGAAACCATCCTTAACCAACTTTCTGATATTTTGCCCTGCAGTTGATAATATGTACACATGAGAAGGATGATGCGATTTAGCCACAAACACCACCGGTACAACAAAAATTACACAAGAAATCAAAGTAGCACATAATAACTAAGGAGACTAAACTTAGAATGAAAAATATTACTCTTAAAACATAAACATCCTAATATGAATGATTTCTTAGCAATCACTTTTCAATTGAGAGCCTCCAAAAGGCATGATAATTACAAGGTCGACTTTAACTACTTGGATAAATACAAATAAATAACATAAGTTACATAAGATGTGTGTGCAGCACAGTTGGTAGTTTTGCTACACTAACTGCACTTATGCCTCCCAGTGTATGCAATATTTGTGTTTTTTTCTAATACAAATAATGCAAGGGTCAAACTCT
>JAYMTO010000411.1:0-12617 GCA_036898065.1 California macrophylla | reverse complement strand
TAGTAACAATGAGAAATTAAAGATGGTAGGGGTGAAATTAAAGATGGTAGGGGTGAAATTAAAGATGGTAGGTAGTTATGTAAAAATCGTCCATACCTATATGTCGTAATACGATATTTTCTCTAATTAATAAGATTACATTATATGATGAGTTTTATGATTATTTGATATTGTGATTGTAAAATTAGGAATATCGGATTTCCGATAAACTTGAAGAATATTACATTCTTATAAAAGTGACAACGAAACAAGTATACGACAGATTTTATAAACTTGATTTTATTATGTTAAATTAAAGATATCGAATCTTATCAAATTGAAGATATTTTACCGTAACTCATCTATATGTATAATTGTATATTTTTTAAACAGTACCTTTTATACTTTTTTCCTAAAATAATTTGTTTGAACTCTAATATTTATTTATTTTCTCGGATTCTTAGCAGCGAATGAGAAAGAGGCCAAAAGGCACATCCTGCGACTGCGAGTTGGGGTTCGATCTCAGCTAGGAAAGGGAGAGAGAAGACCCGCACCTTTTCTGGATCCTCAGCTAAGGTCCGTATCAATCTCTTATTTTTCTTCCCCATTCCCCAGATTTTCAAGTTTTCCTTTTTGATTTGATTCATTGCCTTTCTCATTTCTGATCATCAGGGGTTTCCCGATCTTTCCTCCAGGAATTGGGTATCGATCAAAACTCTGTCTTTCTCGGGAAAGTCTTCAATCTGCAGGTCTATTTAGGAGATTCTGGGTCATTTTCTATATTGCGTGCATGGGGTAAGTGTTTGTGTGTCTTAATTTTAGATGTAATAATCCTCTTGGCATTTGCTGTTGTATCGGTTTTTTATACGATTGGTGATGTTTTGAGTGCCAATTACTTGTTTATCTGTTTGGTTTCCGAGAAAGTGGAGGATGGAGGAAACAAGGGCACCCTTTTGAATATCGGTTTCTGTTGTGCTGCCTGGTAAATTTCGTTAATTCGTACACGTGATAATTAATTGGTCTCGAATTAGCAGAGTTCAGTTGATAGGAGCAGAACTTTGGAAGGTTGTGGCTTGAGGATATGAGTAGCCAATTTTCATCTTAATGCCTGCTGGGGCTGCTAGGATTTGGTTGGTCTTTGGGGAAATTAAGAAGGGAAATATTACTTTGTCTATTGAATAAGTTCCAGCAGAAGTTTATGACCATATAATTGATAGTATTTTGAATCTAAAATGACATTTTTTTACCATGAACTAGGTGTTAAAACATGAATTTCATCTTTTTCTGCCTGGAAACTCAAATACAAATTGAAGCAATTGTATGATCACTACTTTTACAGCATCCGACCATCGTCCTATTACTCTTAACAATAATTTCAGGTGGCTGTTGGCATTAAGAAACCCAGTGTAATTTGAGGGTGAATCAAGTATAATGTTTACAAATATGAAATTCCTGATTTTCTCGAACATCAGGAGGTTGAGGATTGATGCCAGAAATTCAGTCTTATGTAGCACAATGGTCTATTTAACATAGTACTAAGATGGTTCTATTGTTTTTTTTTAATTCAAGATGTTGAACATATCACAGAATTTAAAATCCTAAAACCTTTAGTTCATTTGCTATGTTGAATCTGTAGCTTATTTGAAGTCTAACTTTCATAGCAATCTCATGATACCTTTTATTAGAGAAACTGGATTGCTAATAAGAGATAGAACTGTCTACATCTGAGCAAGTTAACTTGTTATTCTTTATCAGTAACTTATCTGAGATAGTTGTCGTATATCTACGTATGGTTTAAGTTTTTCATAGCTTGTGAAGAACATAATTATGAAGTAACAGCACTTGTATGCTACGCTTATTGCTTTCATTCTTATTTTCAATAAATGTCACTGGTCTTGACGTTTGATTGAGGCTGGGTGGATGTGTACTTGTTAGCACTTTATTGTAATGGTGGAAGCAGAACTGAACAACACGGGCCTTACCAAAAGTACCAAAGTTTTCATAGACTCAACACAAGAAATGGAAGTTTCACTGTATATGATATGTTGTAAATCACATAAATTGGATTTGTTTTTTTTTTATATTTCGAGAGTTAGTAACCATGCACTTTGTGTGTAAAGAACATCTGCTACATTGTCAAATGACAGGACCACAGGTTCCTAATTTCGATACTCATCCTAGGTATTTATGACACATGAAAAAAGCTGCTGTAGATGTCTAACTATACTTCAGGGATCTTCATGTAATGTTATTTTTGCTTAATGATTTTATAGATTTTCTTTGGTATTGAGTATTGCCGTTGCCATATTCTCGAAAAAAGGCTGTCTAGGTGAAAAGTTGTGCCGGTATTATATGTCTTTAATTTCTTTTAGCTTTAATGCTTTCTCACTTGATCTTTTTACTCAAAATTTCCTTTGCATTGCAACTAGATAATTCTTTCATAATTGTAAACCAAGATTGTCTTTCCCTTTTCTCTCTCTCTTTGTAACTAAACTGTAGGTATCACATATGAGCCAGTATGTGGTGGTTCATACTAAAAGTTATGTGATTAAATGTGACTTGTAACAGAGCAGTGGTTGTCTTGGAAGCCATAATAAGCACACTCTGATGCCCATGGTGGATAAGTCATCAAGAGGACTGAAAAATCAAGGTCTGCCAATTAAGAAACCTAGTTTCTCGGAGGATTTTTGGACCACCAGCACTTGCGACATGGACAACAGTGCAGTTCAATCACAGGGAAGCATCTCATCAATTAGCACGTCAAACCAAACAGTTGATGCAGCAGGCAGTTCTAGCACCCCACCTGAATTTGGTAATCATGACAAGTTTTAATAATCCCTTTTGTGTGTTGACTATATTTGCTTGAAGGATGCAGTAGTAAAATGTTGTATAATTTTCTATTTTGACTTGTTATTCCTTTCAAAGTCTCATACTGATTTTGCTCAAAGTTATCTTACATGCGAAAGTTTTGGTTTTAGGCCTTCTTCTCTGGAACCAAACTAGGCAGCGTTGGGTAGGGAATAAAAAAGTGTCTAAGCAGGCACAAAAAGTTCGGGAGCCTAAATTAAGGTGACTCTTCACTCATGCTTTATATTATTTGAAGCTAGCAATGCTTGCATTTTATTTTATCTGTCAATGCTTTAAGCAAAAGGAAGTAATAACAAATCCCCTAGCCTTCTCTAGTTTTCAAATATTTCTTCATAGTATTTGCAATGTCTTAAATTGTTAAATGCACTCATGTGCTTCTGTAACAGAATTGCAAACTGTTGGGAGATCATAACATTAAGCACCGTGATTGCCTCTGCTCTATGGTTTCTATTATTCTCAGTCAATGCCTTTTTCCTCCATAAAAGTTTTTATGATCAGGTGTGACAAATAACTTAATAACTGAGGCAACAACCCAATCCCTTGAATAGGAAGCCGGGAGTCAAAAAGGAGAGAAGACAAATGTATGTTTACACATGTTACATCATATATGGTGTTCAGAGTGCAAGACAGATTGAGTGTCTAGATCAGTGCTCTAGTGTCACTCACCTGAGTCATCATTGCCGCGTAATTGCTAATTACTGACAAACTCAAAGTAAAAGAAAATAATGACTAGTCATTGGGTGGGAATGTTCAGTTCAAACAAGACCGGTTGGTTTTGGATAATTGTTTCCCAAATGTTTTCAGGGTTAGTGACTAATAGAAGCTCTGGTGCCAATTTTTCACTCACAAGAGAATGACAGGACAGTTTTCCTCACGCCCCCCTTTGGCTCACTTAGAGAAGGGGGTATATGATGAATTTCTAATTTTTTAACAGTGTTCTTATGATGCTCTGGTAGAACCTTAAGTTACCAAACTCCCTCGGTCACATGAAAGTACATAGTTTTTGTCCTTTACAATCGCAAGCAAGCGTAAACATTGATCATTACGCATTTGTTTCTTGCCAGCACTCACTGTCTCTCCATGCTTAAACAATTGTGGCTTTGCAGTTGGAACGCTACTTATGAAAGCTTACTTGGAAGCAACAAGCTGTTTCCCCAGCCTATACCGCTTCCCGTGAGTCTTTGTCTAGATTTCTTGTCTGCTTTCCCATCAACGTCTTCTTTTCTAACGACTTATGAATTCCAAATTGTCAGGAAATGGTAGATTTTCTGGTGGACGTATGGGAACAGGAGGGGCTGTACGATTGAAGTGCAGCATAATCGAGAATTTCAAAGGCTCAGTTTGGTAACAAAGTATTCGCTCCGGTCAGCTTGTACCATTGAAATTTAAATTTCTTCCATAGAGAAAGGGTGATGAAGTGAAGGGGGCTTACCTGTACATCAACTGTAACACTCTGCGTAACATGCCCACTCTCAGTTTCAATTGCTTAAACTCTCACTGAATGGTAAGGAAATAGCTTTGGCAATATTTATTTTCCTCTCATCAATTTTGGTTGGTTCCAAATAAAAAAAGAAAAGAAAATTCCAATGGAAAACTCATCTGGGGTTCTACTGGTATATGTATATTTTTTAGTTATAAAATGACATTGATTTGAAGATAAAAATATTAGATAAAAAAAAGTGATTACCATGAGAGTGAAAGGGACATAATTGGCATTAGATGCATTTTATGGCACCATCTGGAACACTCTTCACATCTATAGAACACCTAAGAACAATCACACAAACACCTTTTTTTCACCTCCCAGAAACTCTTGGAGGTTTCGCACAGACCCTTTAAATTCTGTCTCTTTCTCAAAGCCAAAGCATCAGAAAGTAACGACAACAAAGCAAAACAAACTCAAGTATCTATCAGAAATGGCTCTGGCTCGTTTGGCTTTTAAGAATCTTCAGCAAAGGGTCGTCTCTTCGGCCCTTACCTTTCCGGGTCATGGAGAGAGGACTTTGGGGCCAAAAAGGGCTGAAGAGCTTGTGAAGAGGTTTGCCACTACAGCTGCAGCTCCTGAGAAGGCCACTTCCGACCAGAAATCTACAGAGGTTGCTGTCTCTGAGGGTAGCAAGAAACCCAAGTTGTTTCCGAGGCGGCGAGGCCGAAGGGGTCTCTCCTTGTGGAGGAACAGAGATGAGCCTAACTTTGTCCCTGGCCTTACCGGTATGTTCTTAATAGCTTAGCTCATAACTGAGGCAGTGATGATTTGAAATGATTGTCATTTTGTGTGTGTATAGAGTTCTTTCCGTCAGGTTTAGAAAATGCGCTGCTCCAAGCAACAGAGAACATAAACAAGCTATTCGAGAACATAAACATGATGCCATCACGGCTCATGGGACGAGTGAAGGAGCAAGATGACTGCTACAAGCTGCGGTACGACGTCCCGGGATCGCCAAGGAAGACGTGAAGATCACCGTTGACGAGGGGGTGTTGACCATCAAAGGAGAGCACAAGGAAGAGGAGGAAGGGTCCGACGACGAGTACTGGTCGGCTAGGAGCTATGGCTACTACAATACTAGCCTGGTGCTTCCTCAAGATGCTGTGACCGATGACATCAAGGCCGAGATGAAAGATGGTGTGCTTAGTATTGTAATTCCGAGGAACGAGAAGATGAAGAAGGAGATCAAAATCCACTGATATGTATGTGTTCGTCTTGTAAGAGAGAAATAGTGTTTGTTGTGTTATGTTTTGAGCTTTTGAGTCCCACATCGACAGAATAAGAAAAAGAATAACATTTAAGGCTACCCACCTCGGTGGATCTCAACCCAACCATTTTGGGCCCGGCTCAATCGGAAAGTATAACTTTTTTGGGCCCGGCCTAAACCAAAAGCACATGAGTCGTGCCCTTCAAGGTAGCAATAAAGTAAGATGTGTTGTTAAATCGATATCAGAAGCTGAATAGTAATCAGAGAAAAGAACAGAAGCACTACAAGTCTGACTCAACTGAGATTGTTGTTTCTTATCCATGTGACGCTAATATACACGCACTTAGATTTGTAGATCATTTTCTTCATACCAGGAGAGGTTAGATTAGAAGATCGGACTGCTCTAATACTGAATTAGAAGACGATTCTTATCTCTTGAATGGTCTGATAATATTCGAATTCTAATACTGGTGTCTTGTAGTAACCATGAGATGAGAGAGAAGGGTTGAAACAGCTCAACATTATGTGTCACTTCCCATGAAACTGTCCCCTTTCAAAAACACAACCTGCCTTGAACACTTCAATATCACCCTCATATGTGTATTTTATATGATCCCCATGTGAATTAACAATAACAACTTCTATCTGGGAATGTGTACCTTTTGAACAATTAGGCCTTCCTCTCTGGTGTGCTTCCCAATATCAACAGCCTGTGCTTTGCTAGCTTTGCTGTTACATTTTTCTTCATCTTCTTTTGTAGTAATCACTGAAATAGGCAACAGATTGTCAAAAACAACTCTCCTCTCCCACCTTTTCCAAGCCATAAATAGCGAACTCACTGTGTCATCATATCACCTTTTGCCTGTTGAGGTTAGTGGTTACAAATGTTGATTTGACTTTTGAATTCCTTATCATATTGCAGCTACCAAAGCTTTACCATGCCAATTCACATTGACCATATTGCTTGGTAATTAATGGTGTTTTATGTGTAGTTAGGCTTTTATGAACTTGGGATGTTCAATTAATTACTTTTGCTCCCTAATTAATAAAGGTATCATCCAATAGTTACTTGAGTCATTCCTGATTCACTCAAACCCCCAAAAAAGTCAGTCCACTAGTTTCCCATAAACACCAAAAAGAATACTCCAAAGTCCATACACAAATAGTAGCAAATAGTGGAGAGAGAGAGAGAGAGAGGGCATGGCCATTGTCCTGTTCATGGTGTGATTGGTGAGGAAGCAATAGCGGACCAGAGACCTGTCCCTTGTAAAGACAACAACCCTTAAACTTGTCCACAACCCACCACAAAAGTTCATCTCTTTACCACCATCCAGTCCACTTAAAGACCCACAATACTGTTTCTTCTCTGCCTCATCATAACAACACACTTGATGATCTCTAAAACTGTATCATCATAAACCAATATCATTGGATCACCAATATCAGCACATACTCTTCAAGCTGCAGTCTTACCACTGATATGGCTCCATCATCATCAACCACAACCTCTCACTCATCACATTCACTAAAAGTTGCTGTGGTCACAGTGATTTTCATCTTTTCCATCTCACTCCTCCCCTGCACTTCAGGTAAGAAAATTGAGAACACCCACCACTCCCACTTTTAGCAAAAACTGTTTATTTGTGTTTTAGGTTTTACTGATTTGGTGCAATGTTTTTGGGTGACTAGTGTGCTATTCAAGCAACAGTAAGGTGGATCATGTGCAAGAGAGGAGGGAGAAAGTGCTGGGTTCAAGGCCTCCTGGTTGTGTGAACAAGTGCTTCAATTGCAACCCTTGCATGGCTACTTTGGTCATTCCTTCTCCTCACCAACATGGTAATAATTACAAGGGCTTCAGCTTCAGATTAGGTTCACTTTCTAAGAAAGATGATGACACTTATTACCACCTCTCCTGGAAGTGCAGATGTGGTGATAAGGTCTTTGACCCTTAATTAAACAGATGTATATTTATTGGTTTTTCCTGCACATTACTATGTAATGGAGAAGATAGTAACTTTATGTTCTCTTTGGTTGATTATGTGTATTGCATTGTATTTTCTTTTATACAAGCAATAATGTGGTAGATCTTAGTATTGAATCTAACATAACATGAACTCTTTTCATCCTTCATTTCAAAAACATGACCTATTCGATAAATCTTTTACCTGACAATATTCATCTGCCAAGCTGACCTAGTAGATCTATCAACTCGATTCAACAAGACTTGTTTGATAATCTTGACTTTCAATAAAAATTGCGTAGAATTACTTAAAATGAATGACATTTATGTTATAATCTTATATCAAAAAGACGACGGGAATCCACTAGAACCATCTATCAACTAAATTTTTTAAGTAAATCAAATTTTAATATCGTATAAAAACTTGTAAATTTTTCTTCGACGCATCACTTAACAAACAAATAAAAACTATCTTACATTTTTAGGTAAATTATGCTTTGATTCATCCTGTTCATATATATACAGTTACAGTGTCAAAGAATATATGATTGCTATTTGTATAAAAAGGAAACCTCGCCTCTAGCCCATCATAAAGCCCATTACTAAAACAAGCCCATCATACTCTCTTAAGAAAATAAAATAAAAATCTTTGGGAATCTTCGTTCTCGCAGTTTCATCCCACGACAGAATCTCCGTTTTTTTCTTCAGAAAATGGCCATTTCCTTTTCTCTCCAATCCACCGCCGGTTCAATTCCTCTCCTGTCTTACTCCTCCGCAATCTCCGCCACCCTTTTCGTCGCTTTCCGTCGTCAACCCGTTTCGCCGTTTCATCTCCGCCGTCCGCCTCTCCCGAATTTCCGGAGCCGTTCCGGCCTCTGCCGGGTCGCCAGCCCTCCGGAACCTGACCCGGATGATAACGACAGCGCGCTTCAGGTCTCAGGTCTGGTTTCTGATACTATGTTTTTTTTTTATTAATTTGCAATTGATGATGTTTTTTCTTCTCTAGTTTTGCTGGGCATTATTTTTTTAATTTGTTTTCGAAGTATAGGTAGTTTTATTTTGTGGTTAATTTGAAAGCAAACCAATATTTAGATGAAGCTGAATTTAATCAATTTTCTTTACATGATTGTTTTAAGACTCGTTTATGCTGTTAAAAGTGTCAAGGAAGTGTTCATAATATATATCTTGTATCATGACATGTTATACTAGTTTTTGTATCAGCAAATTGTCCAATATATGATAATGTATGCACATATATCATGAGTTTCACATGTGGTTCTCTATAAGCCCATTCTTGCTAACAAGTGGTATGAAAGTCGAGTGGTGTCAAATATGCATTCAATATGTTGAATGTGAATGTCACGTTTCAGAAGCTTTCTGGATTTGTATTTTCTTCCTATGAAAATCATAGCTGCACACAACTGAGGGCAGATGAGACCCTTGAAAACACTATAAACAGTTACATATAATTTGTAGGTATCTTGACTTGTAAACTTGTAATGTAATGGCTGATAAAGAGTATGCTGTTTGACTTGTACAGGCCGTCTGCGTACTTAGTGTCTTATTGTTGTAAGAATGTGCCCTGAATTCCTTGTGAGAGTTATTTGAGTTTGTATTCTCATTGTCTGTATAATATCGTGGAGCAGGTCTTGTAGCAACTCTTTCTAGATTTCAGGACACAACTCGAATCTTCTTTGCTGTTCTCTTCTGGATGTCTCTGTTCTTCTGGTCCTCTGTATGGGAAGGGTGGAATAATGATAAACCAGACAAGGGATCTGGATTTAGAAGATGACAGTAAGAATCTATGTTTTGTATGTATATATCAGTGCCCATGAGATTGGTAAAATGTACATGCTGAGATTCTTGATTGTATAGGTGCCATCTACCGTTTATCTACCAGGGTGATTTTGCAAAAGCAATTATGTAATATTCAACTGCATCAATATGATTTCTGTATTTGCAGTAAAGCATAGGATAAGATGACTTTTCCTGTGTTCGTGGGTTGGACTTCCTTATCATGAAATACTGATGAGTTATCGAAATACGTAAACTACAGATTATAGATTTAGAGCTAGGTTGTCTGTATTGAAGATCATGGAAGGGCCTGCCTTTTCCTTTACTTGGCAAACATTAGGAAGGCTAGACTCTCACTGCATCATATTATATCGCTAGCATCCCACTAATATGTTTCAATACCATATCATTTAGTATTTGATTGCTCGCTCTCTTCCAATAGGTGTACCTGATGCAACTGCAGATAAATGACCCCAAAGAATCAGTTGATCAGTTTATGGACAATGCTGTATCAGAAAAAAAGATATGACTTCTGGCTTTAGCTTTGTTGAGGGGCAGACATAAAATTCACTAGTTGCCTCTCAAAAGAAGGAAATGTATTGTATAGTCTATACCAGACCATGCTAAGTTGTATCACTGACAGTGATCAGTGATGGTACATTTGTAGGTATTCTATCTATATTGCATAAAGATTCCTTAGGCTCCATATAATTAGAATGAATATTGCCTATGCCTACACAATAGTTATAAACTTATAATCGTTGAAGTATAATCTCACATTTAATAAATATAAGGAAAAATGAGTTATATAGGAAGGCAAAAGTCATACTAATTTAAAAGGTTGATCTTGTAGATGTAAAGTTCAGTTGATATACAGCTCAATCATGACAGAGTAAAGTTAGAGTGAAAAATCAACCCATATATCATGATTTATATGAATAGGAAAGGTTGATAGGACTGCATTAATACTTTTCTAGATTGTGATGTCAGTTAATTATCTTGATATTTTTCTTACGAGTGCGAGTGCTGTCAATGAATATGGAACTTTGAAGAGAAAAAGAGCTGTCTGCTAAAGGAGAGAAGGCCATGAAGATGGAGGTAATATGTCACAAGGTTTCATTGAAGGGGAAAAAGACTTGACAAGTATGTTACCAAGTCATCAATGGGGTTGATATATGCTCATTATCCTGATTATTTTTAGGAGTGATCATCAGTTTTTGGTTGGATCTCAGCCACGTTGCTATGTCCAATTTATGCAATTACTTGCACCTTCTGCAACCCTTCCAAATCTGCAACTGAAAGGCCTTTGCCTCTTATCTTGACGACCAATTGATTAAAGATGGGTGAATTGATTTGAAGGATTTGGCTTGTTTGTTTCCTCTTTCATTATCTGGTTTAATGACAGGGATATGTCTATTTAGTCACAATTAGGAAACGTAACGTGAATAGAAACATAGTAATGTAAGAGAAAAGTTATGTATGATATCAATTTTATAAAACATAGTGATGTAATAGAAAAGTTATGTATGATATCAATTTTATACAAAAGATGGATGATTCCCATTCATATTCCAAATGTTCCAAGCAAAATAGTCCAAACAGAGCCTCAGTATATGACTACTGAAATGAGTCTGTTCTCTTTGTTACGAAAAGCCGCTGAAGTTTATTCAATATGAAGTTGAAATGTGAAAAGAGAAGCATCTAGCTGGGTGATGTTCATCATGTCTGAGAGTTTCCACATTATCATCAATATCTTTCTTGTTTTTGTTTTCGTTGTCATTGTCGTTTATTTTGTGTAATACTAAATGTTCAATAGTTTGATATGACCAGTACACGTTGCAGCTGGTTTGCCAAGCAAGTAAGATCTGAAGTAGAGGTGAATCAGGCTGGATACAAACTACTTACCCACCCACAATCCATAGTTACAACTTTTCTGGGTATGAAGTTGCGCAGCTACCGAACTCACCATGTGGGCATGTGGCCTTCTGATGTACCAAGGACAGCTCCAGAAAGAAACCAACTTGCAAAAGGACATGTACGACTAATTGTCCTGGTATGGATTATTTTGCCATAAACATCTTGATAAATGATCTTGGGGCCTCTATCTATTAACTTGAGTTTTTAGATTGATCGAGTTTTATAATAGAGACTCTAGGCTCATCCCATGATACTATATTTGGAAGAGTGTCGGGTCCATGATAGGCTAGTTCTCACAAGATAAGCTTTGCTTCGAATGCACTGAAACTATATTTTGAGATGTGAATACTGTGCTACTTGCAGGAGTATTACCTCTCACCTCTCACTCTCTCAACCGGAGATTATAGGATCGGTCTAGTTTAGTTTTGGGCCGTGAACTATGTTTTACCAAGGTAAGGTCTTAGATTCGAAATTAGCGATAGTGGATCTGGACCATTTAGAGTGAAAACAAGAAGAATGAGTAATTGATATAGGGATGGGCATAACTGAAACAATCTGGCTGTAGTTGTGGCTCTATCACCATAATAGTGATTGACAGAGAAAATGAGGCACCACTTTTAGTGACAGTCTCCTCAATCAGGGAGGAGGGTCGTTTTCGGATTAGCCCTTATGTGTCAAGGAATGGTGTGGTAGATGATGCAATGTGAGTATGACCAACCAACCCCTTTGTATCACTCCTCAATACTAGCGTTAAACCAGCACCGTTGCTTTGTTTTTGTCGTCTTCTACCTCTGCATGTGCTCTCCATTTACCTATTTCATACTTATTTCCTCTGTATATTTACTTATCACTGTAACTCCGAAACATCATGAATTGTATTTGTATCATTTGTAAGTGATTTAAGTACTGTTTAGTGTTTATATAACGCCAATGGCTTGAGTATTGCTTGTTGTAATTGAGCTAGACATGGCGGGCGAAGTAAGTTTTGATGTTGTCATGTTTGGTTGGGACATGTAGTTGATGATGTTATGTTTGATACCAAAATCGAATATGATGATTAAAAAGAGGATATGTTAGCGTGATCAAGAAAAATGGATTAATTATGGAGGAGACATCGATTTTGATTGATAAAGATGTTCTTAGTGAATATTTTGAATTTTAAATGATAAATTTAAGGTATACGATTGGGCTGTGAAAAACATCAAATCGTGCCTAATAAGTATGTTTAAAGTGGAGACACAAAGAGAGTGGTTGAAGACTACAATTGATACGACAATGTTCGATTATGATTTTAATAATAATTGATGATATAATTTGAAAATTTGATTAATGGTTAAGGGTATTTTCGTCTTTTTATCTCTAAAAAAAATTAAAAACTAATGGAATTGGACATAAAGGTGTTTTGT
>JAYMTO010000410.1:0-12635 GCA_036898065.1 California macrophylla | reverse complement strand
AATAATATTTTTTATCCAAAAATATTTTATTTAGATGTAGAAAATGGTTGAGTGGAGGTAAAAAGATTTCTTAAACGATAAAAATATTAAAGACATGAAAAAAATGATATTTTTCGAAATTAAAGTCAAGAGCATTTTCGTCATTTTTGGACAAAAAAAGCTATATCACTTTTTAAAATTTAGGGTACCGAAATATTCACGTTTAAATGTGGGAATAATGATATCTTAAACATATATATTTAGCAATAGTAAAGTGTGTTTATTCTTCTTATTACATCTACATAATCATTTTTAGGGTACTTTATAGATTTTTTTTAGAGTAGGGTCAAGACTATTTTCGTTATTTTTTGATAAAAATGAACTATGTGATTTTTATTTTGAAACATAAAGTAGCTACGAAGTCAAAATAATTATTAAGTATAAGTGAAAAAACGTGACAACCTAATTATAACTAGATGTAAAAATAATTGCGTAATTTTAAGGAGACCGTTTGGGACAGTGTTTTGTGTAGCTCGCTCTCCGGTTAAGGGTGTACATGCGGGCGTGTCCAATCACTCCGTTGATGGTGTAGGGAATAGTCAACTATAATGACGTAAGCAACCTTTTCCCTCCTACTATCTCAGGCAGAGCAGAGCTCCACATTCTGTTTCTCTCCACAATTCGCCGAAAAAATGCCGGCGAGGTCTAGGAAGACTCCGGCGACGCCGAGCAGTGAGCCGCCGAGTAGTGACGGAGGCACAGAGAAGCCAATAGCTGAAAAAGGATCGGAAACCAGAATTCGCACCCGAGGCGCAACGAGGTCAGGGCCTGTGTTGCTGATCCTGCTAGCAGTGATCGTGAACAGCTCATGGGCCGTTTATCGTTATCAGTACGACACCTTGCCCACTCCTCTGGCCTCAGAGCAGGCCGGCAAGAGAGGATTCTCGGAGGTTGAGGCCATGAAGCATGTCAAGGCGTTGACTGATTTAGGTCCTCACCCCGTCGGCTCCGATGCTCTTGAAATCGGTATCCAGGTTCTCATTCTTACCCTAATTGTCCAATTCTGATGCTTATAGTAATTGATTAATGTCAGTTTTCAATTTTCCTGAATTTATTTGTTCATTGCTGATCAAATGTTGAGTTTCCAGTTAAATTTGTATCTATTTGTTATTCCGGTAATATGAAAAGTTGCTATAAATCCATTTTATTTCTGATGAACATCAATGCTAATAGATATTCGGATTTTAGCTATTTCTGTATGCATAATGTGCGTTATAGATTGTTATCTTCTTCTTCTTTGACATGTTTTTCCACCACAGTATGTTTTGGCAGCGTCAGAAAAAATTAAGAAAAATGCACACTGGGAAGTTGATGTTGATGTGGACTATTTCCACGTGGAATCGGGTGTGAGTCGTCTTGTCAGTGGCCTGTTTAAGGGTAAAACACTTGTGTATTCGGATCTAACTCATGTTGTATTAAGAATATCACCCAAATATGTGCCTGAAGCCACAGAAACTGCTATTCTGGTCTCTTCCCACATTGATACCGTTTTCTCAACGTAAGCTTTATTTGCCTTTTTAATTCAAGGTCGTAGCATTCTATTTGTTGCATGCATGTATGTTGATGTAATGGATTTGAGCTTTATATTACTAATCCTGACTCCTAAGAATGACAATCATCAATAATTCAATCTATGGATATTGTATTCTGATATGCCTTTTGGTTCAGTTATGTGTGTAGTTGAATGGCCAGTTGGATGTCAGTAACTTGATTCAGGTCAGAGTGCTACTAGACAAAATAAAGAACTTAAATTTGTCAGTTTGGCAGCTTATATATTGGTTATCACGTGAAATCCATTATGAATTGTTTGGAGAAATCAGGAAAATCTTGTAAAATGACAGTTTCCAGATTCTTGTAATATGCACTAGTAAAGCAAGATATTGACTATTGGGGTCATGGATCAACATTGCGATCACTAAGTCCAGAGGTGGAAAATGAAATTAACCCATGAAAGAATGCATGATTGGTGGTACATCTATATCCTTTAAATAAAGAAAGTGATTGTAGTACTCTAAACTCGTTTCTTTGAAGAATTCTTAAGTAGCAGCTGCATTCGGCCTTTCAGAGATATCTTCCAAATAAGAGAATTTGTTTAAAGATCTTTCATGACACTCCTTCCATAGAATATATAGCTAATTTCACCAATATTATAGTATCGTTTCTTGTGCTCTTCACACATGCTTCAAGTTTATTCCCATGATTATGTTCTCTGAAAACACAAAATCTGTTCGTGTCTTCAAAACTATTATGCACATATCAGGGAAGGAGCAGGTGATTGTAGCTCATGTGTTGCCGTTATGTTGGAACTGGCTCGAGGGGTTTCTCAGTGGGCTCATGGATTTAAGAACTCTGTCATATTTCTATTCAACACCGGAGAGGAGGAGGGTCTGAATGGTGCTCATAGTTTCATAACTCAGGTTGGTTCTTGGACATATATGGAACATTATTTTCCAAAAAGAGTTTATTGACAAGTAGCTTTATCATGTGAAATGATTGTATTAGACTTATGTGATCATTTCATTGATATTTTTTTAAGAAAAGTTCTTCCCTCCCCTAACCCCCACACCTATCCCCAAGCACGTGACACACCAGGATTTAAACACCTTTCTCTTAAGAGATGAGTGCTCACTTGACAAGTTGGCCAACCCTAGTGGGTATATCATTGAGAATTGATGCGGTAGACTAAATGGGTTTAAAATGGCTTTCTTGCAATTTTTGTTTTCTTACATACCTATGCACTTGCGTTATTCAATTGAAAGAAAACCCTTGGCCAAATTGGAACTTTGTTGAGCAATAGGGAAGTGAATGAAAATCTGTTATCCACAAGACTTCTGTGTTGATAAGGACAAAAATGAAGAGAACTGTATAATATGGCAGGATCTTACTCAGCCATTTCCCCAACTTTCCATCCTCCCTACCACACACAAAAGTTAAGTTTTGATGCTTGATTTCTGAAATCTATGCTTCCAAAGATATTCATTGTGATAAAACTGCTCGATAATTGCCTCTCTTTCTTTCTTTCTTTTCAAAATAGTACTCTATCATATGAAAAAATTGTTGACCACTGATAAGAGGACATTTATAATATTTCTCCCCGAAGAAATGAATAAGTCCTGTTGTATATAGTAACCAAAGCATAATTATATTAAGACTGACAGATTTGCTACATATAACTGGAGTAACATTTGACTTACTGATGCAGCATCCATGGAGTCCAACTGTTCGAGTGGCTGTTGATTTGGAAGCCATGGGTATTGGAGGGAAATCAGGCATATTTCAGGTTTGGTTTTGAAAATTTACTCACTGTAGCATTTTCTAATATCCACACTGATCTCATGTGGTTTGTATGAACCTTTCCCACTGCTGGATGGTGTCAGATTGGTTTCATTAATATAACTTGTCTGGTGGATTGATGCTTAAATATCTTTGCTCATCAACCTTTCCGATTTCTAAATTGAAGAACATGTGAAGTCAGCTGCATGCTCAAATTGCACATGCATTCGCATATGAAGACTTGCTAAGTTCAGCACGATTTGTCTTGTTATTTGGTGCAATCTTCTTGCAATTTAATTAACCAAGCATCTATACTATTATTAGGTGTAGGTACTATTATCACTTAGCATCAACTTTTCACTACATGAGTTCGCTGGTTGGTACCTATGATCTGTTAATACAATCTTTCTTCTCTCATATAATTTGTTCATCTGATAGGCTGGTCCTCATCCATGGGCTATTGAGAAGTTTGCCTCAGCTGCAAAGTACCCATCTGCCCAAATCATAGCGCAGGTTTATAGTTTCTCTTTTTCATGATTTATTATCCTGAATTGCTAGGTCATATGGTGTCTATTCAGGAATTAAATTTAAATCTGAGTCTTTTGGAAGCTGCAGGATCTTTTTGCTTCTGGAGTAATAAAATCTGCTACAGATTTTCAGATATACAAAGAGGTTGCTGGTCTTTCAGGGCTTGACTTTGCATATGCAGATAACAGTGCAGTATATCACACTAAGGTTTTACTACGACTATTTATCTGTAGTTTTCAGGCATTTGTCTGAAATATTTGGAATTTTGACAGACTAGAAAAGCAGTTTTTCCATAGCTCTTTTGGGCATTCATGGAAAGGAGGCAGTTACTTTAACTTTGATCAATTCAAACATCGGGATTAACCAATTATAGTGCATTCTTCATCACAATATGATTCTTATTTTGTATTCCTATTCTTTTCAGATATGGATTTACCACCTTACGTGCCCCATTATTGTGAACATATTACTTTTTTCTAAATTATTTACAAAGCAATTTAATTCAAGTTGTCTCATGAAACACGTTTTCTTTGTGCTTGTCATTTTGTTATATAGAGTTGTTATGATGTCATGGAATCTGGGTTGTGTCAAAACCCTATAGTTACTGACTTGGCTTCACATATGCTATGGTCATTGGTCATCTATAACCATTGATATAATACAGGGTTTGATGGCTAAACATATGTCAGAGAAGTGGATACCACTGGTTTATAAACTGTTTTCTGAGTCCACTCCTAGTGTCTTGTTGATGAATGTTCACTTGTAGGCATCTTGGTAAGAGTCAGATGAATCACAGACACTGGACCTGTTACCTTTTTGATGTGGGCTTGTTTTTTGGTGGATATGGAAAACTTTAATATGTTGATACACATTGTACAACTTTTTGTTAAATTAAAAAAAAAAACTAATAACGAAAAGTGATTGCCAATATTAATTTCACTCATGATTTAGGAAAGCGAAAAGGTTATGCAGGGTAGCTATTTGATTCTTTGAAAGGATTAATTAGTTCTGTTGAGCAATTGCATAGCCTGACATGTATATAAGCAATTATTTCTGTTGAGACAACTGTTTGAGATTTAGATTTCCCCTAATCTCTTTCCTTGCAGAATGACAAATTAAAGCTTCTGAAACCAGGATCTCTTCAGCATCTTGGAGAGAATATGCTTGCTTTTCTACTTCAGACTGCTCCATCATCTGATCTTCAGAAAGGCAAAGCAATGGAAGAGGATGAAAAATCAGGCCTCAATGCAGCTATCTATTTTGACATTCTGGTAATTTTCTTACTGTGTATGCCTCATTACTAATCTTGGCTGGATGCTCCCCCCAGCTGGGGCAATATGTTAAGTAGCCATTTGCAATGTCATGGTTCTAACACACACCAATCTCAGGGAACATATATGATTGTATACCATCAGCCTTTTGCAAATACGCTTCATAATTCAGTGATAATGCAATCACTTCTGTTATGGACTGCATCATTGCTTTTGGGTGGTACTCCAGCAGCAGTTTCACTGGCTTTGTCACTTTTGAGTATCGTCCTCATGTGGATCTTTTCTCTGGGTTTCTCGATTATTGTTGCTATCATTCTACCCCTGATAAATTCATCTCCAGTGCCCTATGTTGCAAACCCATGGCTGGTGGTTGGAATTCTTGCTACACCCGCTTTTCTTGGGGCATTGACTGGACAACATCTAGGTTATCTCATCCTTCAAGCGTATTTATCAAAGGTGTATAAGAGGAAGCAGCAGTCACCTATCATTCAAGCTGATTTGATCAAGTTAGAGGCTGAGAGGTGGATCTACAAAGCTGGTCTTATCCAGTGGTTTGTCCTTTTGGTAATAGGAAACTATTACAAACTTGGTTCATCCTATTTGGCCCTTGTTTGGTTGGTTCCACCTGCGTTTGCATGTAAGTGTACATTCATTGCTATTCCTACCTGAATAACGCGAGTACAAACATGATTTGATATGCCCAGAGATGCATGGGTTAATATTTTGATAATTTGATATTTGAGTTGATGTTAGTGTATGTTGTGATCCTTACCAACATCATCGTTTGCATTCAATGTCTTGATAATCTTTGTCTTTTGTTGATATCTAATTTATAAACTGGAATATCCAGATGGCTTTCTGGAAGCAACTTTAACTCCAGCCCGATTACCAAAGCCTCTCAAACTTGCAACTTTGCTGCTGGGCTTAGCTGTACCAATTCTGATGTCTGCTGGAATTTTAATTCAGTTGGCTTCTACTATGATTTCAATGGTGGTTCGCTTTGATAGGTAAGATTTCTGATGTTATAGCTAGTGTACATCTCTTACTGATATATGCTGTAGAATTAGATTATTCTGTTCATGTATTTTTTCATTTTTCTAGAGTGGTATGTTTCTATGTGGAATGTGTTTATTTGTTGGTCTTCATTACAAAATCATGTTGAATAATAGCCTTTGATTGCTTTTGGTAAATGTTTGTGATAATACAATACTAAATTGGAACAAATGAAAGTCCAGAGACAAATTTGACACATCTTGGATAAAATAAGGACTGTTTCGGAACTGTTCAATTCTATTTTTACTAGTAATTTTGATAGTATCTGCACAAACGGAAAAAAGAGCACAGTGCACTAAACAGACATTTTCTAGAGTGTGGAAAACCATTATTTCGCATGTTCAACAACTCTTCATGGTTATGGTTGATATAGCATTACTCCCTCTGTCCTACTTGATGTCCCAAAATGAGTGTCCACCTTCCTTACGGAATTAATTGTGCGTGAAATACCAATAGCATCCTTCCTGTTTATTAGGTATCACAATTGGGTTAGTTAGCATGGGAGGACATGTGGGAAAGTCTAGCCAAAACTCCTCTAATCCTTAATTTTTACAAAAAATCAAATGGACACTCATTTTGGGACGAAGATAGTATCATTGTTCTATTTTTGCATGTTCTCACGTCTGAATCTGAATTCTATTTGACTTACCAGACATCTGGAAAGTGAATTCTAACTTCAAAGTATTATTGTCTGCAGGAACCCTGGTAGCACTCCAGAATGGCTTGGGAATGTGATAATTGCCTGCTTAGTAGCTCTTATCATATGTCTGACATTGGTGTATTTCCTCTCATACACTCATCTGTCAGGTTTGAATTTATGTGAAATCACCCAGCCCAAAAATAAATACTTCATCCATTCCAAAATAACTGTCTCATTTTCTTAAATTCGAAGTTTCAAAATAAATGTCCACTTTATGTATAGATTACCAATAATATCCTTGATTGCGTTAAATATTACCACATGACTCTCGTATTAAGTGGGAACATATGAGAATGTGGTGGGAAATTGGAGCACTAACTCCACTAATTCTTAATATATTTTTATCAAAAATCAAACACTGTTCTTATTTTGGAACAGAGGGAGTAAATAAATATGTTTCTTTTTCTTACATGGCTCAAGACATCAGTATGTTCCAACACATTGTTGTTGCCAGTATTCGGCAGGGATGAATTGGTGGAGCTGAGAGTTGAAGTGAAGGAATGTCGTTTTGCTTGAGGGCAATGTGTTATAGCACTTAGGAACACTAAACACCAAAACATAAATAGATTTGCATTAAATCTTGGCCTGGGAATTTCTAACATTATTCTTTTTCAAATGTTAACATATCCTCACTACTTAGGATTAGGAAAGACTGTTTGCTCAAAGGGGTACTCATGTTTATACATGGTTTTCCCAATGCATTGTAGGTGCATCTGAACACGTCTGTAGATGGCAGCTCCACCTTCATGTTTTATCTGTTATATATCACAGTTTTGTTGTTGTTGAGAACTTGAGATGTATAATATTACTTAGGGAGCTCATTACATGTGTAGGTGGAAAAAGACCGCTCGTACTCGCTTGTTGCGTTCTGTTTGGCCTCTCCCTCAGTTTGGTATTGTCTGGTACTGTTCCACCATTTACTGAAGACACTGCCAGAGCTGTGAATGTAAGTCTCTAGTGTCCCTTGTCTCCTCAGCCTCTTGATATATTCAAGGATAGCTTAATTGGCTTACTTTTTACTCTTCACATTGTACAGCATAAATGTCCAGTTTTTGAAATACTCAGTACGTAAACAGCACTAGAACTGAGAAACACTTGCATTGTCCACCATTTTATTTCTGGAGTTACTCTGGATTTGTAGCTAAGGATTGGAAAAGAAACTAAAATGTGAATCTTATGGTCCTCAGGTTGTGCATGTTGTTGATACAACCGGGGGATTTGGTGGAGAGCAAGATCCTAGCACATACATATCTTTCTTTTCTTCAACTCCGGGAAAGTTAACAGACGAGGCTGCTGAAATCAAAGAGGGGTTTATATGCAGTAGAGATAAGGTTATTGATTTCGTTACCTTTTCAGTCAAATATGGTTGCTGGTCCTCTGATGATGCTGAAGATGGCTGGAGTGAGTCGGACATTCCCACTCTTGAAGTTGTTAGTGATACCAGAGGCGATGAGAGAATCACAAAAGTCTCAATGGATACAAAGAGTTCCATCCGCTGGGCTCTTGCAATCAATTTTAAGGAAATAGAAGACTTTGCATTCGAAGGTACAACTACATACATTTCATTGCATCCTTATGTTATTTGTCTCGTTAAAGGTGTGACACACTGACACAGTTCAAGGTAAAACATGTTTTGGAAATATCACAAGCATATCAGCGAGCATATCAAGCTGATATTGCTCTTACCATAATATGCTTATATGATCCTCTTGAATTTATCTTTGTAATACAGACAGCTCTGAGTTAGTCCCATACGACGAGAAAAGCAGCGTAGACGGGTGGCACACTATTCAGTACTCTGGAGGGAAAAATGCGCCCACGAGGTTCAATCTTACGCTGTTATGGGTGAAGAATTCAACCCTGTCGGGTAATGCTGGGAATGTACAGAAGGAGGAGCAGACTCCCCTCTTGAAGCTCAGAACCGATATGGACACATTGACACCGATAGTTGAAAGAGTACTGGAGAAGCTCCCTCCCTGGTGTTCCCAGTTCGGGAAGTCGACTTCTCCTCATAACTTTGCATTTTTAGCTAATCTTCCGGTTAATTTCTAGGCGGGGAGAAATTACGTTGAATTTGTAACGACATTGTTAGGGCCTCTTGTTTATATGACAATGTACAAGTAGATTGGTTATACATTTGTTGTAGTATTTGAAAATAATTGGATTTTGTTTAAGTTTATGGCAGAATATTATAATGGAATTGAAAACTCAACCCGCAAAAGGGATTTTTATCTCTCACTAGTGAACCAAAAAAGATTAAATGGCAAAATTCTTCAAATTGGGCAGACTCAATGTTTATTTGGTTGTGTATATATAAAATATGTTAATATATTTACGTAATTAAATAAAAAATGAATTGAAGATGTCTATTTACTTGTTTGTCGGTTAGATTGCGGGAACCAGAATCTTGTTTTTTTATGTTTGAAACGGGGTTGGGGCAGGTAAAGAAGATAAATGAGTCAGCAATTATTTATTTCATAAACAATTGTATGATTTACCATCCATAATGACTCTAAGCCATACTAACGAACAATTCAATACAGACCATTTTAATCAATTTGTGCAAAAATCAGAACTGAATTATAATAATTTATAAAAAATATTTGATGAGTGATTATGTATTTAGGTTATTACACATTTAAACTAAAGTTTAAATTATTTTTTGAGAAATAAAAAAATGATTTCTAACAGTTTTTCTAATATCAACACGTGTGAATAAGATGATTGGCGGTTACACCTGTGTTTAGGAGTGCTTAAAAAATTTGGCAACCCGTTTCACCCGCTCAATCTGTAGTTACGGTAGACTCATCTGAGAAGTTGCGGGTCAGATGATAGGTGAGTTTAGATCAAAATCGTTCATTCACGGGTAGATGATGGACTGTAGATCTACATATCAACATCAAGATTTTTTCTTGGCTCTAGCCATTGTCTATTTGTACAAGTTAATCAAAATCAGGAGATCGGTTTAATTTGTTATTAGTTTTTTAAAGTAGTGAAATCGTACTCGCTATATTTATTCATTGATATTCTATCATTTTTCTATGAAGAATATCACTTTTTGGCATGTCACATTATTCATTTTTAACCGTTCAAGTCAGACTCGTATCTTTTTCTGTTTTATAACAAAAGCTAAATACCAAAATGTATCCAGATTCATTCTCCCGGTAACACCCAAATACTCAAAATGAAGTGGATTTTTGTGTAATTGATTTTTGCTTCTTTTACACTGACAATGCATGCAGGTGGACGACCATGAGAAAAGTGATATGCACACATTTTAGAACTAATTTCATTAGTTTGTGCTTCTATGTTTAGCATTTTTATCCTCGTTTTAATTTAGTTTCGCATACTTTCTCCATTATTAGTTCTCACAAGCTTGGATACAATGAATTATAGAATTTTAAAGCAACAAGAGTCCATTTTGAAGCAAAAAGTAAAATGGAGCATTTTGGAAACATTTACATGGGTATGGTGTGCCTCTACATGGGTCATGACGTGTATATATGGGTACGTAGGCATCTACACAGACTATATCTCCTACACTCGGCCTCATCAGCTACACGGATCTTTGACATCTGCACGAGAATTTTCTCATATCAACAATATGCCCATTTACGTGGGCCACGTGAAATGACCCGAACACTTCTTTCTATGAACGAGACGTCTAACACTTAGTTTTTATAATTTCTGGTACGTCGAGTTAAGTAAGCCTTTGCAGAAACAAGATGGCACGAAGCGACAAAATGACCCATTTACGTGAGCTAAGTAAGTGAAAGTTTGGCACAAACACCCTTCTCCCACTTTGTGCTTGACATGTTGACGTTGGCAAGTAGCACGCCACCTCATGCTTGATTAGTAAGTAGCACGCTACCTCGTGCTTGAGTGAAAACAAAATCTAGCACGCCACCTCGTCCTAAGATGAAAGCACGACTCAACTATATGTTTCACCTGCTAAGTTGTGTCTTGTCGTACTTTGCGATAATAAATCGATAAAATTTAAACTTAACAGTAATAAATTGATAAATTTATCAGTGTAACTGTAATGATTTTTGTAAGAGTAACAGGTGAATAAAATGGTTGGCGGTTACACACGTATCTTAGAGAGAGGGTTAGTTATTTAAGAGCAGACCACGATTGTCTCTCACTCGGAGAACAAAAAATCTATTTGTTTCAGGCGAGAGAAATGCGGAGTGTACCGTTGGCGTTATCCCCAACCTTGTCTTCTCTCCATTTCATGAAACCCCCTTCTTCTTCTTCCTCCCTTCCTAGGCCTAGGGTTTCTACACAGACCCGTGAACCTTCTCTCATCTCCAATCTCTCTGAATCAGGTGCCCTACACTTTCTCATCCTTTTAATTTTGTGTTTCAAATTTTGTACCTTTCCGTTTCAGATTCTGATTTCAATAATTTAGTTGTTTGATTTTGGAGGAGCTTCATCTTTGTTTTTGTTGCTACTCTACAAAATGTTCCAGAATGGTCATGTTCAGTAAATTATGTTTTCTTTCAATTTAGTCATCACTCTGTCATTTTGTTCCAAAAAATTTAGTCCATATTATTGTACCGACTAAACTGAAACATTTTTGGATAGTTGGGGACTAAATTGGATGGAGATGTCATATCTGGGGAGTAAACTGTAATAAAACTTTGTTAGATACTAAGTTGAAACAAAGGGCACGCTTCAAGACTAGATTGGAACATTCTCCTTAGCCTTTTAGAGCTAATAAGTTTAATCTCTTAGCCTTTGTTTGGATGCTGGGAAATTCAATTTAGTGGCAAAGTTGGAAGGTTAGAGCTAAACCCATTTGTTTAATTAGTGTTGGTGAAGAAATCATCTACTTAAACCTTTAGTAGCTCTATTTGGTTGCTGGGAAAACTATCATTGGTTCTGAAATGGCTTTGAGTAACTAAGGGTGTAGAATAAATGCTAGAGACTTGTGTGATAAGTATCAAGTCAGGTCAGTGGTGGTTCTGATCTTTTGTTTATCTGAACTTTTATTTGTTCTAACGAGGAGCTGCGGATGATTTCTTTTTTTCTCGGGATGGTTGTGGTTTTTCGGCTTTAGTAGTTTGCAGAGCCAGTCAAGTGGTTGATTTGTTTCCCACAGTGTCTCCTGAGATTGTTGTCCGGGAGGCCAAGTTAGAAGATTGTTGGGGAGTGACCGAGACTCACTGCAGCTCCTTCTTTCTCGGATACAGATTCCCTTTAGATTTGATGTTGAGGATCAACAGGTTAGTGACATTGATTTTTGGGTTCTCTGTGCCGAGTGGCTGCAAAAGAACTTGTTTGGTTGCTGTCACTGGTACCTCAGCTGTTCAGGCCTTCTTACTTGGGAACGAATATGTAGCTGGGATATTGACCTTGGATACTGTGGCCGATTTTCTCCCACCGAAGGGACCACAGCGGCGGAAAATCTCTGTTTAAACCTCCCGTACTGACTTTCTATGAGTGAATTCTTCAAACTGAAATCCACAAATTTCAGTCTTTCATGTAATAAACTGTGGGTGAATTTTTTTTATTTATGAACAGAACTGGAATTGCATATGCATCAAATGTTGCCGTCAGGGAGAAGTTCAGGCGGAAGGGAATAGCTAAAAGGCTGGTGCAGAAGGCAGAGGCTCAAGCCAGGAGTTGGGGCTGCCGCTCTATTGCCTTGCACTGCGATTTGAACAATCCCGAGGCAACGAAACTGTACCTAGGCCAGGGCTTCAAGTGCATCAAAGTTCCACAAGGAGCCACCTGGCCCCAGCCGAAAACATCATCGGATATTACGT
>JAYMTO010000409.1:0-12636 GCA_036898065.1 California macrophylla | reverse complement strand
GGTAAGTATATAAATCATTTTGCTAAAATACTCCTTTAAGCTGGAGTTAATGGATTTTTAACTTCTGTGACTGCACAGCAACGCATCTGGGACTTCTCGGGGCAGACAACCTTATTCTTTGTAAATGAAAAAAATAAGTTTCTGAAAGATTCTCCACGGCAATCAGATCAGGAGGTAAGTGGTATTTAATGAATTATATTTTATTTATCATAAAAATTATGAGTTAATTTTCCTTCATGATACTCCTCATCAATGATTTCCACTCTTTTTACATAACCCTTTGGTCATTAAGAACGTATCGCTTTTCGCACTGAATATTATACTCATTGTTTAGGGATCTGCCTTGCAACCAAATCCATCACATCACACGACATGCCTTTTATCAGTCCAAAATATTTTTGTATTGATGATGGCTAGTTGCTTATATCATCTCCAAGACACAGAATTTTACCGGATCCATTTTTTTGCATTTTCCTTATAATGAAATACAATAGTGAGATTTATCTAGTTACAATGTCTGACACAATAACAATATGCTTAAGGTGATTTGTGTTCCTGCTTTGTCTTTGTGTTGGCCTAGAAGAGAAGCTTTCAATCATTTGGTTACTCAACAATGGGCAGGGACTATGTGATATATGATTCAATGCAAAATTTTGTTCAGAACACAAAAGAGATGCTAGCTGTAATGCCAATCCATTTTCTCGTTATTTCAAATTGGTTAGAAGTGGAAATCTTGATTAGAATGTATTTGGTCATGTTCTTGTTTTTGTCAATTGATGCTTGGGCACTGGAATTTTACCACTTATGGTCATGGTATGCTTTCATGCAGATTCTCTTGGAGTTGCAAGTGTATGGCTTGTCTGATTCCACTAAGTGTCGCGAAGCAAAGAAAGATGAAATGACAGCACCACATTCTAAAGTGGCAAATTCATCATATGGCACTTCAGTTATGATGAATGGTGGCACTGGCAATATGAACTCTAATTTATTCCGTACCAATTCTTCAGTCTCTAGTGAAGCTGGTTCTTTAGGATTGACAGGGTTACAAAATCTTGGAAATACTTGTTTTCTGAACAGTGCCGTCCAGTGCTTAGCACCCACACCCAAACTTGTTGATTATTTCCTTGGAGATTATGGCAAAGAAATAAATCACGAGAACCCATTAGGAATTGATGTAAGTGACCATTCGCCTTATTTCTCATAAATACATTTAACAATCATGATAACTTGCTTTCTTTTATTGGTTGAATGTGTTTTGTGAGGAAGTGTATTCTATTTCATGCTTAGAATACCAGTTGTCCTTTTTTGAGTCTATTACTAAATATGCACCCTTTTCCAGGGTGAAATTGCTTTAGCGTTTGGAGATTTGTTGAGGAAGTTATGGGCTCCTGGTGCATCTCCTGTCCCACCAAGAATGTTTAAGTCAAAGCTAGCTCGTTTTGCTCCTCAGTTTAGTGGCTTTAATCAACATGATTCTCAAGTGAGTTTTCAGCTTTTATACACTTGAAAGTAAAGTTGCTTCCTCACTTTTTCACGCGTAGTATCAGCTCGACAAAAAATTTTGCTGCAGGAACTTCTGGCCTTTTTATTGGATGGACTTCATGAAGATCTGAATCGAGTAAAATGCAAGCCTTATGCTGAAGTGAAGGATGAAGATGGTCAACTAGATGAGGATGTGGCTGATGAATATTGGCAGAACCATCTAGCTCGCAATGACTCCATCATTGTTGATGTGTGCCAAGTGAGTATATTTCTAATAGGGTTGCTCTTCTTTCATTTTTAGTCTGCTAAATTGCCATTAGCTGTGCAACATGTATCTTGAATATTTTTCTGTCATGCAATAATGAGGAAGGGTCATTGGCAGCGGATCCAGCTTAGATATTGAGCTTTTGTAATTGAAGGTTCTGTATGCAAATGTAGAAATACTCAGAAAATTTGAGTTTGAAGTAAACTGATAAGTAGGGTTTATAAAATCTTTCATACTACACGACAACATGACATGACCAAACTAGTATATCAAGAGGTCATTGATACCATGTTAAATTTACTCCAACCCAATTGTTTAAGCTATTAGGTGGAGGGCATAACTAGTATATCAAAAGGTCACTTAACCCCATTCCTCAGATGTGGGATAACTTCAACATTTAGCAATTGAGTTTATTATATTGGTATGCACCTATGTATGTTCTGGACTCAAATGATCCTCCCTAGACCCCAGTGGGTTTCCCTTTCTATTTATCTATACATGCATTTAACTTTAAAATGTTAGACAAGGTGATTAAATTTGAGATCTGTTGGGATTCTTTGACCATTGTTTTATATTGAACAGGAAATGCTTTATGAATGGATTTCATCATACTTGAACAGTTCTGGTTCTAATCTGTTCCTGTCTTAAATGACCATTTTAGAATTTTCCTTATTTGGAATTTAGTTAGGTTCATATACTTTTATCACATTATTCATCATAATGGCCAAACAAATAATCTCTATTTGTTCTTTTTGTTTCAGGGTCAATATAAGTCAACATTAGTTTGTCCAGTTTGCAGAAAGGTTTCTGTTACATTTGATCCATTCATGTACGTATCACTACCTCTACCTTCAACAGCAGTGCGGTCAATGACTTTGACAGTTGTGAGCACCGATGGCAGTAGCAAGCCATCAACATGCACTGTAACTGTACCAAAGAATGGGAAATGTGAAGATCTTATCCAAGCTCTGAGCATTGCATGTTCTTTAGAGGTGAATGAGACCCTACTGGTGGCTGAGGTATATTTTTCTATTGGAATTATTTTGATTTCATGGACTATTGCTAGATCTGTTCATACTTATAGACAAATGTTTGTGTTTCTTTGTTTTCATTGTTATGGTTTGGGGATCCATGCAGATATACAGCAACCGCATTATTCGTTTTTTGGAGGAGCCAACTGATTTAATATCCTTAATTAGAGATGATGACCGGCTGGTTGCTTATCGCTTGATGAAAGATGTTGAGAAATCCCCTTTGGTTGTGTTTATGCACCAACGGATGGGAGAGTAAGCTCAATTTATCCCTTAGTTTGATCACATTCTCAAAGAATTACTTCTTTTTTAAAAAAAATTTGATTGATTAAATTGAGGTGAAAATGGTCTCTAGGAATTCTTTTGCATAGCTTATGATTTCATTGCGCTAGAGTAAAAAGATGATTGTTTGGGTATGTTTGACTGTAAAAAATACATTAAAAGTTGATACCACTGACAACATCTATAGGGGGTGTCAGACCGAGGACTCTTATTTATATATGCATGTTAAAGCTTGAACTCTTGACTTTGATATGAATGTAACCCCTATTTATTTACGAAACAAGCTATGCTTCAAACTTCAGCCATTGAAAATTGAAATGGTTTTCTTGGCTCTAAACTGGAGATCTTTAAGTTACCATGTTATCTGCATTGATAATATCATCTTCTGATGTCTGGACACCAGTACCTCCCTGTTTTAGATAGATAATTGGTATACTGGACAGGAGGTGAAGGTGGTGGTCTTCAAGTTGGTTACTTTAAAAAATAAATAAGAGATGTTAGACTTGCAAAGGAACTAAATGGCAATTTAGTTATTTTATTTAACTCGTCTTCTTACGAAAGTTTTAGTGATCATTTAGCTAGTTACCTGTTAATTATTAGCATGTTTATCATGCTTTGTACAGTTCCTCCATTTGATTTTAGTTCTTATTAATTTTGCTTTCAGACAAGTTAGTCAGGGATGGAAACCAATTGGAATCCCTCTTGTTACAAAGCTTCATGATGGTGTTAATGGATCAGATATTCACAATCTATACCTAAAATTACTCAAGCCATTCCTAATACATAGCGAGGATATCTCAAATGCTTCTGATGACACCAAGAGCACTACAAACAATGTTAAAGCAACAGCAATGGAGGAGGAGACAAGTCATGACATGAGTGCGCCTGTCGGCCCCTCCAATGTAAAAGATAAAGAATCACCCTCGGATGATGAATTACAGTTGTACTTGACAGACGAGAAGGAAACAGCCAATAACTCCAAGATTGTAATGAATGGACAAATTACATTAGCAGGCATTTCCAGGTTGAATGTACTTGCATGTTGGCCAGAAAAAATGATTCAACAATATAATACTAGCATCCTTAGCTCATTGCCAGAAATTTTCAAGTCTGGCTTTTTCGCAAAGAGACCTCAAGAATCTGTTTCATTGTACAAGTGTCTTGAAGCATTCTTGACAGAGGAGCCTCTTGGACCAGAAGACATGTGGTCAGTGTTCACATCTTGAGCCTTTGAGTTTTAGATATACAGATAAAATATTCATGAATGCTGGTTTTGACTTCAGCATAGTGTTGACCTTTCTTTAATAGTATATTTTTTTTGCCGAAAAGAAAACACTTTAGTTAGGCTATTGATCTTTCACTTATGACATTCCATTATAATCAATTGGTGTTGCCTTCCTAATTCTTTATGGTTTAATGGGTACTGTTATTACATTATGAAGAAATCAAATAATCGGACATTATATTTTTTTGAATCTCTTGTAAGAATATTTGTGTTTGGGTTTCTGATTTGTTGTAATATCAGGTATATCAAGTCACTGATAAGGTGTATGATTTTTGTGGAATAATAATTGTTTATGGTTTATAGTTCTATTGCATGAATGAAGCTACATACTTCAGTAGATGTCTCTCACTTTCTGTTAGATCTGGGACATTTCATCTGTGGAGCTTTCTAATTCTAATGTGCGATTCTGTTATTCGAATGTACAGGTACTGTCCAAGATGCAAAAAACATCGTCAGGCTAGTAAAAAGTTAGATCTTTGGAGACTTCCAGAGATTCTGGTTATTCATTTAAAGAGGTTCTCATACAGCAGGTTTTTGAAGAACAAGCTAGAGACATATGTTGACTTTCCCATTGATAATCTCGATTTGTCAAATTATGTCACACACAAGAATGGTTGCACATCTCACCGTTACATGCTTTACGCGATCAGTAATCACTATGGAAGCATAGGTGGTGGCCATTACACAGCCTTTGTTCACGTAAGTGATATTTACCCTGATCATAATCTTTTCACATATATAGCTCATTTTTTTTTTAATTTTGAAAAAAAAAGAAACTTGTAGTGTCATAAGGTCTGTTGAATTGTTCAAAAATTTAGTTATAGCTGAACAGGCTGCTAATTCATATTTGTGTCCGGTATGCTACTTCTGTTTTGCTTATGGCATCACATGTACACCTTTTGTATTATATTCTCTTAGTTGATAATCTGTAGAAATTCCTCTTTTCAGAGCATTATAGGTGGGGTATGTAGACCATTATAAAGCATACACTGATTGAGCAGTTATATAACACAGTTAAGTTATTTTCACCTCAAAGATAGTGGGGCAAGAGTCTTCAGATCTTCAAGATACACTACTTTTAAGCTGATACCTTGAAGCTAACAGGGTTTTAATCAATTTTTGTGCTTTATGTTGATGTTCAAACAGTTTTGATTTATTCATTTGCTTATGCTATTTTTACAAATTAAGCTTCTGTGCCTAAGTCTATTGGAAATGCTACATACTCTCTCACACTAAGGCAAAATAGACTAACTATAACTTGGGACTTAATCCCTATTTTATATCTCTTTCACAAGTGATTCGTCATTTAATAGGCTTATGTTCAATATTTCAGGGTTTTAAATAAGTTTAATTTTCTTTTTGGATGTAGCATGGGGGAAAAATATGAGTAAGGAAAATTCTTGTCAAAAATAAATATAGGATGGAATATTTTTAATGCACTGCAGATCAAAGACTGAAATTGAGATTAGATAACAAACCTTTATTACATCACGGCTTAAATCTTTGATATTCGTCACAAGCAAAGTAATTTTCTTCCCTTTCTCTGGAATTCGCCCACCTGGCTTTAACTGCGTGGATATAAACACTATGAGCATCATGACACCAACTATAAGAAAAGAAAGCTTAAGAAAGTACCTACAAACCTCAGAATTGCGGTAACCACAAACATCACAAGAGGATGCCATGACGATTACTTCTTGAAAGTATGGAATATCTATACACTGTGAAGGTCAACAAAGTTCAAAGCTAATTCATACTCAGCTTTAGACAAATGCAGACAATTCAAAGTAAAAATAAGTACAAGAACGATATCTCATAATCATGAAATAAATCTAAGAGAACTGGAAAAGTATCACTGAACACAAAATTCAAAATAAGTTTAGAAGCAATATTAGAGTAAACAGTCTCCAAAATAGGGCAGAAGTGTAGATATGAGTTACACCAAAGTAGGTCATAGTTTGATAACCAACAAATAAGGGATTGAAGATACACCACCCGTCCATATATTTCAAAAAAAAACTTGGAAAGATTAGAAATAAGATGTAGCACACAATTTTATCTGGTAGTTCATCAACTCATACAAGAAAAATTAAACAGGTGTTATAGAGACTAATAATTCATATTTGGGTGGTAGCCAGATTGAAAAAAAATAAAGACAGCATAATCATCATAAATACACAGCTAAATGGAGGTTACAAATGTATGAAGGATACTGGTGACAAACATTCGAGTCTCACAGCTAGCAGCACAAGCTCCACATGTTGATGGGAAAGTCATCACCTAACAAAAAGAGAATGGTAACAAGCAGATTATGAATAGTAAGGTACCATAATAAATTTCCACAATAATTTAAATATTGCCATACCTCTTCTGGTGCAGAGTACCGAAAGAGAGCTTCAGCAACTTCTGCACTGTTACTCTGAGCAATTGCACGATGACCAGCTGCTGCTCCAACAGATCCATGTGGTTCTCTTTTTGTTCCATTAGGAGTATACCTACTTTCATTTGTAGATGATCCATCACACGGTTCTCTTACGGTTGATGGGTCAACCTGGTATCCTAACATTTCCTGCTGCTCCGGAGTTCGATCGTGAAACTTGATAGTCAGCAATGGGTCAGGAGATGGTGCATGCCTATTCACATAAAATTGAAACTGCCTTAGAGAAAAATCAAAGCAACTGGTAAACAGATACAAAACAATAATAAATTAATGATCTGGCTTCAGTTCACCCAAAGATGAGTTGAAAGATCACATCAAAACAATATAAGTATGCATTTCTATTCAACCAAAATGGCTGTTCCATTTTAACCATCCATCAACTTAACACATAACCCAGTGGACACAAAGGTTCAGAAGAAAATAATGCTTACGGGTTTTCAATAAAGCTGTTTCCAGCAGGATCATTGAGTACAAAGGTAAAAGATGAATTTCCTGTTGCACAAGCTTTCAGTTTCAACAAAAATTTATCTATTGCTTCAGCAGTCTGAGGATCCACTTTCTGCAAAGTACATAAGATATGATGTAAGAAGCAAAGTGAAGAAAAAGGCCTTCAATATTAAATGACAGTGTACCAGCAGTACCTTGCGTTCATCTTGGAGGGCTTGCAACTCATCACATGCACGCATTAATATACCTTCCACCTAGAACAAATATAAAATAAATATAAGATGGCCAAACTAGCTTAGAATTGTGTCCTGACATGGATAACAAATTTAGTGGAGCACAGTTAGAGATGTATAGTTAAACGAATAACTATCAAACAGTATGAGAATAGAAAAATAAGTGGCAAACAGTATGGCAAAAATAAGTGGCAAACTTAGAGTATGGCTTTTCCATCTCAAACAAATAACTTGACAATCTGTGTTGTAATGCATATGTTAGAGTTCATAAGCGGCAAATTAGGATCCAAATATTTTATCTTTTTTATTAATTCAGTTTTAGGTTTGTGCTATTCCACGTTCCAACTCTTATAATCAAAGTTGCTCAAACTCTAAAGATAACATAAGTTTATTGATATCGTACAAAGACTCCTATACTTTTGCTGGGTGAATACGCTCATTGACAAGATATTACATATACTCTCCATGTTTTACTGATGAGACTTAGTACCTCCACACAAATCTTATAGATGTCTCTTGCTTATTTGATTTCGAGTCCTATCATCAGGCAATATTTCACCCCTCGAAATTCTTTTCCTCCTTACTTGAATCTTATTAGTTACTATTATGCCCCTAAGTAGCCTTTTCACCAAAAACTTAACTAATTTGTTATAAAGCCTTCTCTCCAACCATGAACCCCTAAGCCCTAACCCCTTAAATGTAAGATTATGTTCGTTGCTCAAAACGTAAATCCCAACTCAAAAAACCTATCCAAGAATTTCTACACCAGTCAGAAAAACCCAAGAGTTCATACGCATTATTAAGCCCAACACCTATTGCTAAGCCCGACTTCATCCAATAACTACTCACTGTTTATCCATAAAGCCTCACCCTACCTTACCATCACATTTGACCATTGGAACACAAAGGTGTGCGTGCGTTCATTAAGTATCTTCTGACTTTCCAATAGATTTTAGCCTACTGATCACCCAATACAAGCCAATCTTAACAAACTTCTCCATAAAGGTTTTCCCAATTCCCTTGAGAAGCTCATGTCCAATACTACTAGTCTGTATCCAAGGTAGAGATGACCAAGCAACAGAATGAGGTACGTGCTGCAAAGTCTTGGGTAAAAATAACAGCATAGGTTAGATACTTCCCTTTTTATATTTGAACTGTCCACGAGAAATGTACGTGGAAGATATTCCCACATTGTTTAAAGTTATTTTGTATGAATTCGTTCATATTATTACTGTAGTTACCACAAACAGCCAGTTAGAATAACATCTACAAGAAATATAAAAACATGTTTAAAACTCGGAGGAATTACCGTTGATAGAGTTCCACGCTGAGCCTCTGGAGGAATCTCAAAATCTATTTCAGGAATCTGCAAACATAAATTAAAGGTGTTATTTGTCATATATTACATGAATATTTGAATGCTAAAGCGTCAAATAAAAGCACATCAAATGGTACAATAAAGGAGGAGAGGGAGGAGGAGGAGAGGTAGAAACAAACAAGAATATTATGCTTAAATACCTTGATGGTTGCGTACTCAGACTTCACTACTTGACGATCTAGTATCTGCATCAAAGACACTCGTTAGTCTAGTAAAGAAGAAACACATCTTTGACAACAAAAAGTTAACTTCCATACTTCATTGCATAGGAAGTATCCAAAAAGCAAGACTAAATAGTTTAGAGAATGTCCGAAATCAAGAGCAAATTTAAATTCATAGAGGATAGCATTTTATAAGTCTGAGAATGCACAAAACTTGGAGACTGAGAAATTTATGAGAAGACGAAGGAAGTTGTTTACTCCAGAAGACACAACCTTCTGATCACCTGAGGGGATCTTCAGACTGTAGTGACAACCCCTAGGTTGGAGCTCACCAGCAAACTGAACTTCATTGTTCCTATATAAAACAGAAATTAAAGAAAGGAGAAAAATGATTAAAGAAAATAACCAAATAAGCAATAAATTTTGTATTATCACATAATATTTTCATAATTAGAGGGAATAAACTTCATACCTTTCACCACAATGTGTACATTCAAAGGCTGATAACAAAATCTGCACAAAAATAACATTATAGTACAGAGGAGAAACTTTCCTTTCAGTAGATCAACCAACTAGCTTAATAAAATGATCCTTTGCATAAAATGGAAGTTCATATGAAGGCAAAGATAAAAGAACAGCTCAGTGCACGAAATTCGGACTATTGTAGGGTTTGAAGACAGTCATATATGTACAAGGCCTTAACCCCATTATCACAGATAGGCTGTTTCTCTGACTTGAATCCATGACTGCACGGTCACAAGCAGCAATCTTACTCTTGCGAAAAGGCTTTTTTGAAAGTGATTCTCTGAGGTCCCCTCAAGGGTCCTGAATATTTGAGCTTAACATTTATGTGTTTTAGTACTACAGAAAGAGATATCATGAAATGCTAAAATTTGTGAATCATAAAAGCAGTAGTGAAAAACCCAAACAGAAAAGATTAGTAATGAGAGGCATACCTGTCTGAAGTTTGGAATTACAGTCAATAAAAACCGTGATATCCCCTATTTAAAATATTCAACAATGTGTTAAACAAATTGGCAAGAATGGTTATCAACAGAAATAATAAAGCTTAACCACATCCTTGTCACAACACATATTACAATGTTCTTCAATGCATTCAGACTTCATAAGAAAAAAATGAGGCACATACTCATTCTAAAAGGCATGATGCAAAATTGGTGAATAATGAAGCTTAGAAAACAGAGATATTATAAAGAATGTACAATCATAGGCAATTTATCATTACTGGCCTAGAATTCAGATATGTAGGCACACAATATTGAAATTTGTAGAGAGGTACAGAGAGTCCAGCTTGTAGTCGTAACAGATGTCAACTTTTTAGTTTGGTGAAAGCTTATTCCTTGAGATTAAAATCAAACAAAGTATATATGCAATCTTTCCTTTCTTTGGTTCATTTTTTGATAACTGATATGCTCGTTAAATAACTACCACATCAAGAACTTCATATAGTCTTAATTTTCAGTGTTCTAAACGCTAATCTTCACAAATTTAACACCTACCTTGAAACAGTTACACATCATACAACAAAATTATACAGAAGAACCACTCAAGTCAGCTTCCAATTTATAGCAATTACATCACGAGCGAATCGTAACATTACAAAAATAACTATTTTCATTCATCATTGCATTTGCATGCGATGTGCTGATTCATACAACAAATGTACAAAATCAAATCCTAACTCCAATCTGTACATAGAAGAATGCCATTTTTTGTTCTTGTAGCTCCATGTAGTAGACGAAAACGAGAAAAAAAAAAAAAAGAGGAAGCACAATGAATTTGCATACGTGAGCACATGTGCAAAAAGCACTTACGTTTTCACCGCAACGCATGCAGAGGCTCTCGACATGGTAAAGGGGAGCCTCGGAGACGTCGGAGGAGACTGCTTCGACGACCGACCTCACGTCCACGATTTGCTCTGTGCTTGGTTCCATCTTCAGCTAGGGTTTTGTCTGCGATGAAGCGGTCAACTGAACACAATGCAAGAGAGGCTGCGGATTTGTGTTTCGCGGGACAGAAGTACAAGTTTCAGATACTGATGGAATTGAATGAACTTCATGGGCCTCGGTTAAACTGGGCCTGACCCAACAAGCTTTCTAATTGGATCGTTTCATGAAAGCCCATATGTAGAGCAATACTGTTATGATTTTTCCTTGTCTTAATTAAACATAAATTTCTCCAACTAAAGTTAGATACAAAATTGAAGTTTGGTCAATGTCAAATATTGTGTAAAAACCTGGTTATGCTGCTTGAAAACTTCATATTCCTTATCCGAGATGCAATTGCAATTTTGTGTTGTTGTGCATATGTTTCTCAGAAACTCACATTTGTCCTCTCTTGCAGAGACCTTCTATCTACCACATTGGATAATGAGTTGGTCAACATGAGGCATCAATCTGATTAGCTTTCAGAGTCATATACTAGTTAGAACACAAGCTACAGCTAATATTGTTAATCTTTACAAGGGAGAAATAAATGAAAAAACCAATTCGATTTACTTTGGTCAATTACATAAACCAAAATGATGGTTTTAGATAAAATATTAAATAATTTAATTTAATTTCAACGATGGATCATTTAAAGAATTTACTATTTATTTTAACATCTTTTTCTTTGTGGTTAGTCTCAAATCTCGAGAGATGGACTATCTATAGGTTCCAAGTGAATCTGAATTTAATTATAGATTTGCAAAATGTAGGTTGGAAAAGGAAGGGCATAGGCATATAATTAGAATCTATGAGGCAAACTACATGGAATGGATACAACATATATGAAAGTGATGTATAAAATTAGAATAAGTAAAATGGTCAGATCAATCATAGTTAAAGGAGGAGTTTCACGTGAGAGAGTGGTTGTCGAAGACTCAAACGGCTTCACCAAAATTTCCGGGCACTGATCGCGATCAGTCATTTTGATCCTCACTACTACAAGTTCTTTGAGAATCTTCTCCATCTTGTCTAAATGTTGAGACACACTCGTCCCCTCTTGCATCTTGCTTGGAACGTTGCCGAAGAAACTTCATGTTTACCATTGCCACTGACTCATACGCTATAGAGTCTCTCATATTTATCATGCATTCTCAATGTCTCCCACTGAAACTAGTACCTTATCCTTGACCGCCATTATATTAGTACATCTTCGAAGAACTTTTTGACTGTCTACAACTATGGAGGATGTTCATATGCTTTATTTTGTTGTTTGGCTACAACAACATCAACTTGATTGATGAAGCCATTAGTTCTGCTTCTCTTTTCTCAAGAATAAAAAAAAATCTTGTTTTTTGAGAAGCAGTTACATTCTCATCTTCCAAACATCTACATTTAGAGGTTCACTTTTGTGATGCTTAACAAACGTATGTGTTAATCCAGTAATCATATCAGCAACCATAGATCCAGAAGATTGTATTTCTACCATATCCGTGCAACCTAGACTCTTATACCAAAAGATAACAATCTTTAGTTGAAACAAATAAAATATTTCTAGGAATGTGCCGAGATGAGACTTGTTGTTGTTGAAACTCTCTTGAAAAACTTGAGTTTTGCCTATATGCAAAAGTTCCCTAAATAGATGATTTGCCTCAGTAAAACGATTTTTTCTCACTTTTTAGAAAG
>JAYMTO010000408.1:0-12640 GCA_036898065.1 California macrophylla | reverse complement strand
TCCACCACTCCACTGGTCACCACCTTCACCATACCCACAGCCACCACCTCCACCTCCATCACCCCAACAGCCACCACTTCCACCTTCACCATCCCCCCAGCCACCACTTCCCCAACAACAACGGATGGCTACTCAGACAACACCATCACTCTCTCAACGGGCTTGGATACGTAAGGACCATACCGAACGCCGCTCGATCTACGTGGGTAATCTTCCTTCTCCAACAGTCCAAGGTGAGCTCCGGGATCTGTTTGCCGCCTTCGGTACAATCCTACGGATCGACCTCCCCCTCCGGCCAAACAGAGAGGGTGTGAGATATGGCTTTGTACATTACACGACCTCAGAAGCTTGCCTCAAGTCCATTACCGCTCTGCATGATTCTCTATTTCTGGAGCACAAATTGATGGTGGCCATTGGCCGTACTGCCTCACCCGTCTCTGCTACCTTTGATAACCATGTTGCAAACAAGATTCCTGCAACTCCAGCTGATGATGTTGCTATAGCAGGGATAATGAACTATGACATGCAGGAAGTCCTACGTAACTACGTGATTGTTGTTGCCTGCAAAAAAATTTCTGTGGCACATCTATTATGCGAGTTCCAAGCCAACCAGATACGTGGTCTTCAGCTACGCAATCTGGGGAATCGCGCCTTCCTGATCACCTTCGACAGTGCCAGCACGAAGGAGGGTTACAACTTCCAGAATTGGGAATCACTCCGCCCTTGGTTCTTTGCTTTCACAGATCATGCGGATGACATATTGGCAGGAGGTCGTTTGCAATGGATCACGGTACAGGCTCTTCCTCTACTCTACTGGACTCTTGATACTATTGCCAATGTAGCCACAAGGGTGGGGACGCTACTAGCCATACACCCCTGCTCCTTTCAGGACTTAGATTTCTCTGCAAACTATGCCCTTGTTCATGTCCCAGCAGAAGCACCACTCACTTAAGGGGCCACTCTACTCACAGGCAGTACCCTTACCCGGATTCGTACCATGGGCATTTCTATGGATTTGGTACCTGATTGCCCCTTTGGATTAGTGAGAGACCTTCTCCGCTCCCCGGCAGATACTTATAACCCCCGCATTGTCGGCCATCGGGAGGACACACCTGCACCCGCACGAGCACTCCACCTTCGTGAGGTACGTGATCACCCCTCAGGGATCACTACTGGTGGAGGTCTCCCACCCATTGCTGAAGAGGGCGAGGACGCACCGGACTCAGGGTTGACAGAGATGGGCACTCGAGCCTCTTCTGCCCCCAGCCAGGGAACTCATGAGGAGAACTCCCGTAGAGAGATTTATGACCTCAGCAGAGCCTTGGGGTTCAACCTTGAGGGTAAGGAGGAGTCCTTACTTCGGTTACAGCAGCGCACACTACGTGCCACACACATGGATGGGGAACAGGGGGCCAGTGCCCCCGGGACCCAATGATATTTATATCGTGGAATGCACGAGGCCTTCACCTGGACTCGAAGTGTAGACTTCTGAAGGCCTCAGTCAGTGCCATGTGCCCTGACTATGTTATGATTCAGGAGACCAAGTACCAGACCATCTCCGCTTCAGTTCTTCGATCTATTGGTTTGGCGGACGGTTATGGGTTCTTCTTTGCCCCTGCTGTAGGACAGTCGGGTGGCTGTTTATCCTGTTGGCGACTGAGCAGTTTCTCTATGACCCAGACTTCATTTATAGATTATGGCATCTACTGGTCAGGCATTCATCTCCCCTCAGGTACGCCTTGCTCAGTTTTTAATATTTATGCCCCCACTTCTGCCCTTGCTCGTAGGGAATTATGGGACATTCTCCCCCATCGCATGTCCTATGCTGAGTCAGCTATTATTCTGGGTGGTGACTTCAACACGGTCAGGATTCCTTCTGAGACTATTAATTTATCCACCTTGCATGCTGATAGTGCCGAGTTTGATGGTTTTATTTCTTCTTCTGGGCTTATTGACTTGCCTTTGACTATTCGGCCCTTCACTTGGTATGGGCCCAATACCTCCAAAGCAAGTCGCTTGGATCGCTTTCTCTTATCTACTGATATGCTAGATCTGTTTGAGCAGCCTATTCAGAAATGCCTCTCTCGCATGCTCTCTGACCACTGCCCCATTATGCTGTGTGATGAGCCAAAAAATTGGGGCCCCCGTCCCTTCAGGGCGATTAATTCTTGGCTGGAACATCCGAATTTTCTCCAGTTTGTAGCTCAATCATGGGCTTCCTATGAGGTATCTGGGACGCCTCAGTTTGTTCTTTGGGCAAAGCTGAAGCTCCTTCGTAAAGACCTGGGTTCGTGGAACAGGGAGGTTTATGGCCAGATTGATCAGTCCATAGCTATCCTTTCAGCTAAGATCGATGCTTTTGATGCTCTCGTGGGATCCCGCCCCCTTTCTGATTCCGAATTAGATGAGCTTGGGTCTACCCAGGCCTTGTTAGCCCAGAAAGCTAAGGAACAAGCTATTCTATGGTGACAGAAATCCAAGATTCAATGGCTTAAGGAGGGAGACAAAAACACCAAGTTCTTTCATAGGGTTGCCAAAACCAGAGGTGCGCGCAACAGGATCACTTCCATCACCCATGGAGGACAGGTATACTCAAACCCCTCTGATATTAAAAGATTGGCTCGGGACCATTTTGCAGATCGGTTTTCTTCTACTACCCGGACTAGACTGGATCTTCCTGAGCTGCCTTTCTCTACTCTGTCTTCTCTCGACTTTGAGATGCTGGCTCGCCCTTTCGAGGTGACAGAGGTCCTGGCTGCCCTAAAGGCTTGTGCCTGCAACAAAGCCCCTGGGCCGGATGGCTTTAATATGGGCTTTTACATTGCTATGTGGGATATTATCAAAGATGATATGATGGCTTTCCTTCAGGCTTTCTACCATACCGGAGATGTGGGGTCAGGTTTGAATTCAGGCTTCCTTGCTTTAATCCCTAAGATTTTATCTCCGGTTGATTTTCATGATTTCAGGCCCATTAGTCTGACAACGGGCCCTTATAAGTTGTTGGCCAAGCTGCTCGCCCGGAGGCTTAAGCAGGCTATTGGTGCTATTATCAGCGACACCCAGTCTGCTTTCATTAATGGGCGGCAATTGGTTGATGGGGTCTTTATTGCCAGTGAAGTCCTTGGGTGGATTAAGAGAAAGAAGAAGAAAGCTGCTTTGCTCAAGCTAGATTTTGAGAAGGCTTTTGATAAAGTGGACTGGGGCTACCTCCAGAGTGTTATGGCTGCCATGGGCTTCCCCCCTCGTTGGTTGCTTTGGACCCGGGGCTGTTTACAAGCTTCTTCCTCAGTGCTTGTAAATGGCTCCCCGTCTCCTCCTTTCGCCATCATGCAGGGTGTTCGTCAGGGGTGCCCCCTCTCCCCCTACTTGTTTCTGTTGGCAGCTGAAGGGATGCATCTCATGATTGAGAAAGGGCGTCACCTATCCTGGTATTCTGGCTTAACCTTGACTCCAGATTTCTCCTTAACTCACCTCCAATTTGCAGATGATACAGTCCTTTTTCTGGAAGCTGAGGAGGAAGCAATCCGAAAGATGACCCTTTTGTTGGGGTTCTTTGAGGAACTATCAGGTCTTAGCATCAACTATGCCAAGTCTCAGCTTATCACCTTCAATGTCCCGGCAGGGGTTTCTGTGAAGTTAGCCTACCTTGCAGGCTGCCATCTCGCCCAGCTTCCCGTGACCTACCTGGGATTTAGTTTGGGGGCTAGCCCCAAGAGGCGCATCTTCTGGGAACCTGTTCTAGCCAAGTTTCGGGCCCGCCTTTCTACTTGGCAGAGTCGACCCCTCAGCTTCAGTGGGCGTTTGGTTTTACTCAAGTCCGCCTTAGGGAGTTTGCCCATATTCTATATGTCTCTTTTCCAGGCTCCTAAGGGAGTTCTTCTGGCTATGGAGCGGATCCAGCGGAAGTTTCTATGGTCCCCAAAAGCAGGGGGTCGGGTCTTCCCTAAGGTGCGTTGGGATTTGGTCTGCAAGTCCAAGGCCAGTGGGGGCTTAGGTGTGCGCAATCTGACTTTAGTCAACACTAGCCTTCTCCTGAAATGGTGGTGGCGCTTTGCCACAGACGGCTCCTCCTTCTGGAGGCAATTTCTGTGCGCCAAGTATGGGTGGGACGAGGCTGAATGGAATCTCTCTTCTCTTCCGCTAGCCTCTACCCCCTCAGGTATTCTTCAGACGGTGGCTGTCCTGGCTCGAGATCCGAGGTTTTCGATCATTTTTGGGGAGGATAACCTCCGTTGGGAGGTTGCTTCGGGCTCCCGAGTTCGTTTCTGGGAGGACGTCTGGGTGGGTTCCAGATCCTTAGCTCAGGAGTATCCCCGCCTTTACTCTATCATTCGGACTCCGGGGCGGTTAGTTCAAGGGATGTGGCAGAATGGGAATTGGTCCTTTGATTTTCGTAGACCCCTCTTCGCTTGGGAAGAGGCTTTGCTTTCTCGCATGTCTGTTGATCTCTCAGCCATCTCCATTATGCCCCAGGGGGAGGATCGATTACTTTGGTCCCATAGAGCTCAGGGGTTCACTACAGCTTGTGCTTACCAGATCTTAGCCGGCCATGATGATGAGATTAGGATGTCCTGGTCACGCCCTCTTTGGACCAATATCATCCAGCCGAAGTACCAGACCTTTGCCTGGTTAGCAGCCCATGGAGCCATCCCAACCACTATTTTTCTGGAGGAGAGAGGGCTCAACCTCACTTTAGCCCAGTGTCTCTGTCCCTTCTGCAGGAGAGGGATGGAAACCTATCAGCACCTCCTGATTTCCTGTCCTTTCTCCTGGGAAATCTGGTGCCTGATTTTCTCCTGGTGGGGGGTCCAGCTTGCAGTCCCGGCCTCTCCAGCAGCCCTTCTTCTATCTTGGGCTCCTTTAGTAGCTGATCGTCCCAGCCGCACCGCTTGGTCTCGCCTCTATTTCCTGGGCATTTGGCATATTTGGTTAGCTCGCAATGGTCTAGTCTTCAATGGCGTTCCAGCTACTGTAATAGGCACTTTCTCGCGGATCCGCTTTGAGAGCTTCTCCCTGGCCCAGATGGATGGCATCCCTTGTATTTATTCGGAGTGGACTTCCACTCCCCGTTCTTGCTTTTGATTTTGAGTGGGCTTCATGGCCTTCCATGGTTTATGATTCACTCCCTTTTCCTGTTTCTCGTGTTTCCCCACACTTTGGGGTCTATTAATATATTCTGACTTATCAAAAAAAAAGATATATTGGGAAGCATTCGAAAGAGAGAGTCGGCCATAAATGGAGAGAGGCTATGCAAAACTATGTCTCTAAAAAGTATAAAACAAATGATATTTTAAGAATATCTAAAATATGAGCATATTTCGTAGAGAATTGTAACTTTATGTATAAAAATTAGATAAACAATGCATATTTACTCCATTTAATTTTACGGCCTTGATCTGCTGAATAAACTGTCTATTATTTTATGAAAGATAAATGTTGTGACCTAAAATCATATGTTAGATTCAGGAAGCAATCCACAACCGCTTTTTGAGAAAGTGGTCGGTGAGGCACAGACAATGAGAAGAATAAAAGGGCGAGGGGTTTTGAGGAGTATCATAATTCTTACAAATCGAAAATTCTAGCAACAAAAATACAAGGAAGTCTCTATCTTAATGCCAAACAGATCTGAACAAAATACAGCCAAGTAATTGCAGCAATGAATACCGGGACAGCCTCAGAGTTGATCGGAGATGGCGATTGACTGACTAAATTAAATTACATACATACTGATTAAACATTAAATTAAAATAGATTTAGTTAGTAGTACCATATTAAGTAACTTGCGGGATAGTACTTTTAATTGCTAAATTTTAGCATTTCTTTTATTGAAACGCTTGTATGCTCTAATTAAAATACAATACTCTCAGCTGCTTAATTATGATCACTCGATAAACAAGCATAATGGCCAATCATACTACGAAAACAATGTCCTTTTTTTAAATAAATATACTTTCTTTTATCAACAATCCAGCGATAAATAAGGGAACTTAATTGAACACTAGGTCAACCCCAATGAATGTGTCTTGATTAATGTTTACGAATTACTACTCATCAGTCATCAATATATTTCCAATTTCAAATAGATCAATTTGATAATTAAATTCATGATCTATCATATTTGTCATTTGTATATGCATCTATATTGGTAGGAAGAGTCATTTCTTAAAGTCAATCGAAGAGAGGAGAATATTTAAATAAGAGTTGAGGAAACCCAAAAAGAATATATCAATCAAATGGTGTGAAGGGTTGTTTGAGGAGCTAAAATACGAGTTTGTTCCGGGAAAGATTCGAGTTTTCAAAATAGCAAACCATAATTACACCCAGGTAGGTGTAGTTTTCACTTAATTACAATAAAATTTAGAATTCGTTTAAGGAATCCCTTAACTGTTTTTAATTTTCACTGTTCACTTTTTCATTTGAATTTAAGTTATTTTACTGTTCAATATTTTTAAACTATAAAAATACCCTCAAAATTTTAAAAATACTAAAATATCCTCATAATATTTTCAAACTTTCATCCACTTACCCTCATAAATCTACTAGTTCATGTTTTGTTGTGAATTCTACTGTTAATTACTTGAATTTCAGTTTTTGGTTGGGAACGCATAATCTTAATTTAGTTCTTTTTGACGATAAACAATATGTTGTGCTTCAGCATATTTTGTTGAACAAGGAGATTCGGAAACTTATGATATTGCCCCCATTAGGGGGAACTAGTCTCCTAAGCTCGGTGGTCATGATTATGAGGTTTCTAGGTTGAGTTTCTCCTTGGTCAAAGACGACCGACAACGCAAGATCTAGACTTTTATGTGGTCGTGAATCCGGCGAGGACCTTCGCTTGCAGCGACAACCGAGATTTTTCTAATCAATCCTCGCAACCTCTAGTGGTGGTGGTTGCCTTATGAACCTTTAGCCACAAATGCAATAGCACGAAAAGATCTAGAGATTTTGACTTTGCCGAATCTGGTCTATTCATCTTCTACGATATCTCTTCGTCTTCGACGACACAAGCACGATCAGATCCGTGGCTACCAAATTGGTCCAAGCACGATCAGATTTGTGGCTACCAAATTGGTCCAAGCACGAATGAAGTTTGATTTGTAGAAGAATATATAGTCATTATCGATTAGGTGCTCGAGAACTTGAGAAAAGAACATAAATTTCACACCAAACATGGTGATTGATGAAAAAAATATATATGATACACAAAGAAGAACAGTAAATCATCAAAACCATAAGCAAAACAACAAAGATAAGCTCAAATCCATATAGAGGGTGCATGGATGAGGGAGGATGCGGAGAGGAGAGGGGAAACTTATAAAATGTTTAAAACTATTGAAGGTCATTCCTTGAAATTTTAAATATTATTGAAGGATATTTCAGTCATTTTACTTTTAAAATACACACATTTAGATAAAAAGCCTAACCGTGAAAATTAAAAATAGTTTGGCTATCCCTCAAATGGATTCTAGACTTGAGTGTAATTAAGTAAAAATTGTGCCTACCTATGTGTAGTTATATGAAACTATCCCAAATAGAAATTCCGATAAAGAGGAAGAAAGAGAAATGTTGCAGATAATGAAGCGTCCAAGAAAGAAGGGGATTGTTTACAACCACTACAATGACAACAAGGCTGGGATCATTATTGAAACCACAAGAAATCCAGTATTTTGTTCACATGCTTGTTTCAATCTCATATATTCATTTCTCGAGGATTTACTAAATTGGTGATCCTCGCGGGTTCAGCATCTTTCTATACTAAAATTACATATTACCTTCGCGAGCAAAGGATGATGCATCCCAACCACTCCCAAACTCCTGCTTCCTATTATCGTCTTGCCTTCTCCTTGAGCCAACCACCTGTCACATGACCACGTTTTCATCTTTGCAAGTTCATGTAGCACCTAGATAAATAATCGTATTTTATTAGTACTTTTCTTGAACTAGGATTAATCTTACTCTTGAAAAAGCTAAAACAAACAAACAGACCAAGTGAACAAGGAAATGAGAGTGACAGAGATTTGCTCAAGAGAGAGTTGTCCTCATAAAATGAACATGTGATTAGAAATAAGAAGCTCACTCCCTTATATACTTGAGCTTCTTCAAATGGAGAGACGAGATCTATATAATCTAATAGCTACAACAAGGTATCTCCGGAATATGTCAAAGAATCCCTCTGGAATATTTTTAGAGATCCTATATAGGAAGATCTTTGTGATATCTTTGAAAATATTCAAAAGACATATATACAATGAACTTAGACACTCTATTTCCTTTGTATATCGGGCGTCTACAAGAAAGTTGTGTGATGTCTGCTTAACGTACTCTCAAGACATCTTGACGGTCATCCACGAAGCGTACTTCATACAAGGTAATAAAAGTTGCAAGACGCTAGTTGGGTGGATAAGATCTCCAAAGATTAATCAAAGACTGTCGGGGATTAATCTATTTTTTATTTTTCTCTTTATCAAATATATTGTTATTATACATACAATCAAATAGGACTTATACAACAAAAATAATATAATGAGTATTAATATTATCATATTTTGCTGACATTGTGATCTCAATCCAAAGAAAACAAGTATCAATATCTTAATATCTAAATAAGTTTTTCAATGGTTAATGTAATACTCAAAACATATGCTAAATTGGAAGACCTATTTTATTGTTTCAATTTACAAAAGTTTAACTTAAAATGCCACCTAGATAAAGATGAAAGAAATTTGTAACAAAAGGAATATAAATGAAATTCCTCGTAAATTTATCAAACAAACAACATTTTGTCTACCAATTGATTTTATGCACAAACCACACACGTACTCGAAACACCTAGGTGGATGCGATTTTTACTCAAACACACATAGGTTTAGAATTCACTTGAGAGATACTCTAACCTTTTTAGTTTTCTTGCTACGATATTCATCTAAATTTGTTCTTTTAAAGTAAAATGACTAAAACACCCGTATTAGTTATTAAATTTTTTAGATGGATACCCTTCCATTTCTTGCTTGCTTTTCTCTCATTTTTTTTATTTTGCAGAAACATATAGACCCACAGGATTCCTCCTCTACTATCTCATCTTCATCCTTTCTCCTAGCACCGTATACTCCTTCACCAAATCTGGATAAACCATAAATAATAACAAAATGACACATCGATTGGTCTATGTATTTTTTTACCCAATTACCTCTTCTCCAAGCTTTTACTTTTCCTTGAGAACATCATCAAACTCGGATTGAAGTTAGTCGTAACTAGCTTTCAATGAATCATAGTTCTTCTCAAGATGATTGGTCTTGAAGCCAGCTCGACAGTTCTGGAACCAAATCACAACTTCCCTCGACTGCAACCCCGCTTCCTTAGTGAGATTTCCTTTATGAATGAAGCTTCTCATCTTCACCAAAACATTTCTCGAGAAACTGAACATGATTTACAGATAACCTTATTTTCGTTTTGGACTGGGGGAAAAGCCTATTGTAGTCATGATCATAGCTTCCTATTTGTTGAAGTTTTTGAAACTGAGCATGGATCTTGAACCTAAAACGGAGTAACACAAAAACACTAATTAGAAGTAGGTGATTAGCCAGAAATCAAAAAATAACAAGACTCAAACTCTAAGTAGAGCAAGACGACCCAAGTTTAGAAATATTCATGGTCAAAGAACTAAGTGATCACCCAGAAATTACAATGACCTCCACAAAAATTAAAACTCCAAAAAGAATCAAAATTTATGTGGAACAAGACGAATCAAGCTAAAAAATATGGAAAGTTAGGGATGAGTTGGGAATTCAGAGAGACTCGAGGTTTTTTGAAGGAGAAATATGTTGTTTGTGGTTTATCTAGTGTCGAAGACCAGACTCAAATTGATCCTTTTCCCATTGATTTCTTTTTATTTTATAAAAATGATAAAATCAATTGTTTCTTGTTTATGGATTTAAGATATTTGATGAATGTCGTTGTCCGTAAATTTGATTTTGTGAATATTACATTTTTAACAACAATTATTGAATATTAGCAAAAAAACATTTTGTTGCTCTGATTCATTAACACAAGTAGAGTAATCAATGGTATTTTGTTAAAAATTTAAATGAGAAAAAGGGGAAACTTGATCATTTTAAATTATGACGATAATTCAATCAAATATTAAAAAAGAAAACTAATATAACAGGTTTTTGGACGAATTTTGTTACGATGAGAATAAAAACACATGTTAAGTATCCCTCAAACAAACTCCAAATGTATTTGTGATTAAATGAAAATCACGTCTACCAAGATGTAGTTATCTAAAATTATCCCCAAAACTTTTAGTTTTTAGGTTGAAATATGTATTTTTTTTCAAATGCCCAATTATCTATTCGGACATTAATAAACATCAAATGCATAATGAAAAACTAAATATAATAGAAAATACTTATCAAAACAATCAATAGATGCTCAATATAATAAGATAAATGTACGGATAAAAATAATAAGCTTATCAAAATTCTCAAAATGCCATGAATAATATGTCAATCAATTCATTATCAAACTTAAAAAATCAACCAATAAATATAAATAGAAAGAGAAATAAAGAGAGAACAAAATGAAATGAGAAGATAAGATAAGAAGAGAGATGAATTAGAAATGACCTATCAGACATGCTGGAAACGAAGCCGGCGGAAGCTCTGAAAAATAGATTTTACGCTTTTCTCATTTGTTTTTAGAATTTTAAAAGCACTGGCCCACCTAGAATGACCTGATCAACCTAAGCCTTCCTAGATTTTCCTGAATTGTCTAGATATGCCTAAATAAGTTCTATCAACTTGAGGCACCCAATTAGGTAAAATCAGGTCGGTATTTTAAAAATAGGCGCCTAAGTGTCGTCTGAGCTACCTTTTAGAACACTAACTACATGGTGCCTAAGAGGCCTACTGCATGGCGCTTACTAGGTGTGCGTCTTGAATATTTTAAGCACCAATATAGTATAACTTTTATATGACTCATCCACTCTCGGACGATGCATTTGATCTTGTTTGTGAGACACCTCATCCCTTTCATATCATCTGGAGCGAAGAAGGATGCATCCATATTTAATTTAATGGATCATACCCAGACTTTCTTCATTGACTTCTAGACATCGGAGTCAGGACTGGATCCAGCCTAGTCCATTCGCGAGCTTGAGTATCCATTCATGCCCAACAGTCACCTAAAGTTGTCGTACCACCTCGCTTGTACAAATTCTATTCCCAACTAGAATCATGTGTTTATATTTCTCCACACTACTCAACAAATCAACATGATGGAAGCAAATTATTCTTGGGAAGTCAACTATCAGAAAGACCATACCCATTCCCGAAAAGACTGACCTACACTAGGTTATGGGAACGCCAGAACTATATCCCAACAATCCTGAGCTAACTTGCAACTCTGGAGTACATGTAACGTTGTTTATTACCACTCTCCATAAAACAAATAACCCCCACATATGAACACATGCTTATCTCATAACTTTACCCAAGTTGGGATAATATCTTACAGAGCTTTCCAAAAATAAATATTTGTACCTTAGGTTGAACTTCATACCCCAAAAATGTTTTCAAATACCGTCCACCAAAGCTTGGTTCAACGCTCCCAATATTCTTCGAATATAATCGTAGGCGAACTTGACCAATATTAAACCCGAGACATCTCCTGGATAAAACCAGGCACCCTTGTCTGCACACCTTCTTATGGGAATGGAAGCAGTGAGCTTCCTACACCTCTCCCTGAATATATCCTCCAAAAGCTCCAAATATTATGAAAGCTCCTCGATCACTGTGAGATAATTAACATCCAAGTTTTCAAGCCCTAGATGGGAATAATGAACAAAAGAGTCTTCATCCGAAATCCATGGATGCTCCTGATTTAGTGCCTCCAAACCAGGACCAATATCTCTCCTAACCCCCCACTTCATTAAATTCTTGATCGCTAGAATGCTCCTCCAGAAAAAGTTAGAATTATGACCCAACCATAATCACAAAAAAGCCTCTCGAAATATATCTTGCTTTAAATTTTCTACTGGCCAAGATTTGTTCCTCTTATAAGAATACTCACCCATCTTTACATAATATAACCCAATTGAATTCCTTGAGACCCTGATATCTCATGCTACCCATATCCTTATGACAATAAAACTTTGCCCATGACATCTAATGACACTGTCTTGGATAAATGAGTTAGGATGAGAGGGGTCACAGTCAAGGTTGTAAAAGTCGCTTGGCACTAGTCGACCGGATAAGGGATCCAAGGATTAATCGGAAACTACTTCATGATTAATTGGATTTTTATTTAATTTGTAATGTCATGATTGAATTTTTTAAATGCAATTTTTTCTTACTCAGATTAAGTACATATATGGAAAACAATTATTTTTTCGGATACGAAAATACAAGTTTTAATAAATAATTTTTTTTGAGATATAAGTTTAAACATTAAAATTGTTATAAATATATATATCTCATTATAAAAACAAGGAATTATATAACAAAATAATTTTTATTAGTAAAGATTTTTTTTGAGGAAATTTATATTAACTAGTAAAGATAAAGATTATTTGAAATATTAACTCCGTGATCATAACTCTCTAAAAGTCAACTGTACGTATACAGTTTTAGAATGTTAA
>JAYMTO010000407.1:0-12643 GCA_036898065.1 California macrophylla | reverse complement strand
AAGTTGGTGCATGGTCGATAAATCTATAATAGTTTGGGTAGACATGTCATATGATTATCTATACACAGTTTTGTTCTTACATAGCCAAAAGCCATGGAAGGTAAGAGGTAGTTAAGATTGTACGATCATACCCACGAGTTCTTAGTGTGGTTGATTGTTTTTGTCGAAAAAACAGAAATAATCTATTATTAAAATACGATGATGATCGATCATATGAATAAAAATAATAACTTCTATTTTGTTTAATAAAAGAATCGATTAATCCTCCTACTTTTAGCCTTTACTGATATAGAGTTACATGATTTAGCATATAACTGCATCTAATTTTATATACCAAATGCATTTGATTCAAGCGTCACATCAACTGTTTAGAAATGAAGCGAACATTAAATTGCAGAAATGATGTAAAACACAAGCCAACATGGGTAACTTGACATTGTCAAAATTCAGCGCCAAAAGATATATAGATTTAGCTTTTTACAGACCCATCTAATCAATCATTGGTACCACCGGCTACAGATAGAATAGCCACTGACACAGACACAGTTGCTGTAAAAAGGAGAGAGATCAAAATGAGGTTTTGGAGGCAAAATGTCACTGTGTCTGTGACTGACTCTGAAGTTAAGCAGCACCAAATCTCATACCCTACTTTCTTCCCCATCTCTCTCTGCTTTTCACAATTTTTCCTTTCTGGAATCAGTGATGGCCTTTATTTTTCATTCTTATGTCCTTTTCTTTTCAAGCTTTCAGACGATGTGAAAAAAGCAAGCCTGATGTAGCCAACAAGTAAAGGTCATCAGAACGTGGTGTGTTGTCTCCTCATTCCTTTTTTTCTTCTTCTATTCATATGATAAAAGTAAAATATTTTTTAAAATTGTAACTTTGGTAATTGGTACTGTCTTTTTAATAACATTTCTTTTATGCGTCACAGTGCACCTTGTAACCCTTATATATTTTACTACCATTTTCCAAGCCGAACAAATCTCAGAATGTTCCGAGTGAAGCCAGTGGTGGAAGAAGGAAGCAGAGCTCGTTCTCTTTCTATTTCTGCTCTTGCTCTGGCCTAGCTGCTGCTCTCTTTTTTTCCTCAACTGAGCATAGAAACATGGTGGGGGGTTCTGTAGAGGAAAGCAAGATGGCCCATCCAGAGGATTTGAAGAAGAGGCCAAAGGGTGGTCTGATTACTATGCCATTCGTTATAGGTACATTGATTTGAATGATTTTTTTTGGAAATTTTCTGGGTTTGCTTTTGTGGGTTTTGGTCATTTTTTATTATCTTTTGTGGGTTTGGTTCAATTTCTGATTTTTTTTACTATTTGGGTTGTGGCGATGGCAGCAAATGAAGCATTTGAGAGGGTGGCGAGCTATGGGTTGATACCTAATATGATAAAGTACTTAATGGTTGATTACAATTTGGGGTTTGCTAAAGGCACAAACTTGCTCTTCCTCTGGTCAGCTGCTACCAATTTCATGCCTCTTCTCGGGGCTTTTGTCTCCGACTCTTATCTGGGTCGCTTCCTCACCATTGCGCTTGGTTCCATCTCCAGTCTCCTGGTAACTCTCTTGCATCATTCTCTGTTTCTCAATATCATGAACCCTGTGCTCTTTCTCTTGAAAATTCTGGTTTTGATTAGACATTTCTCCATCTTGGTTCAAAGTAGATTGTAATTAGTCATTTCTTCAGCAGCAGAACTCATTTGTTTGTAGATAATCTGTAATAGATTGGTGGTTCCGAGCCATTTTGCCCTTTTGGCACCAATGAACTAAAAACACTTGCATAATTGCATTTTAGTTTAAGAATTTTCAGACTTCCTCGGCAGTAGTGGCTTAGTTTTCAAGCTTAACTTATAAAAGATTATTAACATTGGGAATTGGGAAAGAACACTCTGTCTGAAAACATGCAAAACAGTGAATTCCAAGGCACACCTTTGGTCTACTATGGTTAGGCCTCTTCATGTGAGGCTGGCAGCTTAATCCAATTATCAGGAAACAAATTGATTAGAAAGGACATCAATAACTGAGGAGAGAGGGATTGATTCAAGTTGTCAAGGTTGAGTCAGGAATATTTTGTGGGTTTGTACAAATAGGAATTTAATAATGGAAAGTCACAATCCCCATAACATATTTAATAATTTAATTAAATTCTTCCTTAAACATACTTTTGAAATACTAACTTCATTTTCTAAACCAATTGATAAAGATAGAAGAACATGCTCTCTACTGTACAGTGTACACACCCTTTTAGCCATGGACTAAGACGTGCCTACAGTGAGAGTGAATGATCGTTTCTATTTGCTTGCTTGTTTGATCAATTTGGGAGACATATTGACTATTGAGGATGATTTGCTTTAAATCATAGCATTTGATCTTCTAAGTTGGTCCGAATTTCACATGTACAAAATGAAATAGTTGTGGTTTGCTCTGTCCAACAGGGGATGATACTGTTATGGTTAACAGCAATGATACCACAAGCTAAGCCTTCGCCGTGTGACCCATCTTCGCATAGCTGCAGCTCACCCACAGGAGGCCAAATGGCCCTCCTCATCTGCTCTTTGGCCCTTATGTCCGTTGGAGCTGGCGGCATTAGGCCATGTTCCATCGCGTTTGGTGCAGATCAACTGGACAGAAGAGATAACCCCAAAAATCAGAGGATCCTAGAGAGTTTCTTCAGTTGGTACTATGCCACTGTCATGACTTCAATCTTGATTGCTTTTACTGGCATTGTTTACGTTCAAGATCATTTTGGATGGAGAGTGGGTTTTGGAATCCCTGCAATTCTCATGTTCTTTTCGGCTTTCTTGTTCTGTATGGCTTCGCCTCTTTATGTCAAGCTGAAAGCCTCCAAGAGCATGCTCACAGGCTTTATGCAAGTCCTTGTGGTTGCTTATAAGAATAAAAAACTTGCACTTCCACCTCTCAACTCAGATGGATGGTACCACCATAACAAGGAGTCAAAACTTATCGCCCCAACTACCAGACTCAGGTACAACGTTATATCATATCACAAGATTGCTAATGTAGTAAATATACTAGTTTTAGCATATTGTTTTTTGGTGAATACTTATGATGTTGTGGTTTTAGGTTCTTGAACAAAGCTTGCATCATACGGAATCCCGATCAGGACATCAAGGAAGATGGATCAGCTTCAAACCCGTGGAGGCTTTGCACGGTGGAGCAAGTAGAAGAGCTCAAAGCACTCATAAAAGTCACCCCATTGTGGTTTTCAGGCACAGTGATGTCCATAACCATCAGCCAAAACACATTCCCACTGCTCCAAGCAAGCTCCATGGACAGACACATAGGTAAAAGCTTCGAGATCCCAGCAGGCTCATTTGGAATGTTCTCAATCGTCACAATAACAGTCTGGTTAATCTTCTACGACCGCATCCTCCTCCCATTAGCATCAAAGATCAGAGGCAAGCCCGTGAGGCTTGGCATGAAAACAAGAATGGGAATTGGGGTGTTCCTGTCTTCAATCGCCATGTTAGTCACAGGCATAGTTGAGCACATCCGGCGAGGGAGAGCAGCAAGGGGAGTAGTCATGTCAGCAATGTGGCTTATCCCACAGCATTGCTTGGGAGGCTTGTCGGAGGCCTTCAACGCAATAGGCCAAACAGAGTTCTATTACTACGAGTTCCCCAAAAGCATGTCGAGCATTGCAGCCTCACTATTCGGGGTAGGGATGGCGGTGGCGAGCTTGCTGGCAATCGTCATACTGAGTGCTGTGGACGACATTACTTCCAAGAAGGGGAAAGACAGTTGGGTGTCAAGCGACGTGAACAAGGGTCACTATGACTACTACTATTGGGTACTTGCTGGAATAAGTTTTGTGAATCTGCTGTATTTTATTTTGTGCAGTTGGTCTTATGGACCTTGTGCAGAAGAAGGGTTGAGAAAGGTGAGGGATGAGAGGGTTGGTGTGAAGGAAGAAGATGAGAAAGAGATGGAAAATTTGGAGAAAATGAAGGATAGTGGTGAAGGAGAAGGACTTGGGGAAGAAAGGGTATCTAAATTAAGAGAGTTAATAGCTTGATGAATATGTGTATTTATTATTAGCAGTTTGCTTCAATGTCTTGTTGTTTTCATGTGTAGTGTGTGTACAACAGAGAGAAGTGCTCCTTTTTTTGTTTTGTTATGATTTTGGGTTTGAACACCTATGACTATGAACATAGGTGATACTACCTAAGGTTTGTAGTCTGAAAATTATTGTAATATACTATGTACTATCAATTACAAAAATGAATTTAATGGTCACAACTCACAAGTTACCTAGTTCTGTTCATAACAGAAGTCATCCTTTGACTACGTTTCTTAGATCAACTGCACCTTAATTAGCAAATCATTGACCATCTAATATTAAGAAAATGAATAAAATTTCTGTAGTACTGCAATCAATCCATCAACAATCAAAATTGGCCAAATCCATTGATGCAAATTGAGAGCAATCTCCAATGGTATTGTTGAAAAAGCTTATATAATGGTCAACAACCATTGCATACATATCAACCAAATACTAATTTAAATCAAGGAATTATGATGATTAGAAATACACTTAAAAATGCACTTGATATGAGCTTTACATTTAAATATAATGATGGTGCAGATAAATAACAAATTAAAATTGATATTACAATTTCCAAGGCTCAACTTCTAAAAGTATGAAACCAAGACTGAAAGCCAATTATTTTTTATTCTCATCACTCAAACTCTCTAAGACTTTAACCAACAAATACTGGATTTAAGTTAAATTTAATCTATATATTAAGGTTCTAACAAGTAACTGGTCATCTTTGCCAACGAAGCACATGATTCCCCCTTTCACACTGAACTTATAGCACCAATGCTTTTAAGTCTATACCTCATAACTTATATGTATCCACATTTATTGCTCTTTATCAGCTACCATTTTCTTCAACTCTTTCTTGTTTACCTGAAATCACAGAGACCGATGTGGTGAGATTTGCAATCCCATCTTTTACAAAGGTTACTAATTTCAGAAAATGACGCTGATTCCATCTTGCAAAAGCATGTTAGTAGTATTTTACCTTTCCCATAGCATTACGGGGTACAGAATCCCAAAGGAACAATTTGGTTGGTAGCTGCAGAGAGATAGAGTAATGATTTTATAAGTTAATGTGAATGCTCAAGTTTAGCAATCAAAACGAGAAGCAAAAAGAAGTCATATGACATTTATTCATCAGAATTCAGTTCAGGTTTATACTCGATCATAAAGTAAACAGAGGGAGAAAAGAGTATTCAGCTTTGCTTAGGTAGCAATAACAGATCACGAGTAGGAATTTTGAAACTAGGAACTTCTGTCTGTCAAATTAAATTTTGAAACATCTGCAGTCTTTTACAAGGGCTACATATAATGAACCCAAAGCCCCACAAATTCTTTTTTGAACTGTCAACACTTTCAAGCCCAGCCATGTACAACACAAACTCTCATATGCAGTTCAAGAAAACTTACCATCCATAGTTCTAATAGAAAATGAAAAACATGAATAAATATTTCAAATCCAAAAGAAATGATATTAAATGTAAATATTTTGAAAACTGACGAGGGAGAGGCACTACTAGGAAACTAGCTGGAATGCAAAAATTCACAAATAGGGTAAGGGAAATTGAAATGATGCAATACCTTGTATGGTGCAAGTCTATCTTTAGCCCAAGCACAAAGTTCTTCCAAAGTTATAGCAGGCTTCTGTTCCGTCTCTTGTTTTTTCTTTGCATCGGCCTCTGGCACAACTACCACACATACAGCTTCTCCATAGTCTTTGTCGGGTAATCCAAACACGCTGCATTCCGCAATAACAGGATGCTGCAAAATGCCAAATCGGTGTGAATTACTTTTTGTTAATTTTCAATTTTAGCCTTTAAAGAAAAGTTCCTTTCTTTCTTTTTGAGTGGAGATACAAAAGCTTTAAAAAGAGGACATCCAATCCCTTAAAGTGGATAAGAAAAAGATCTTTACCTCCAAAAGAACGGATTCAATGTCTAATGCAGATAATTTGTATCCACCAACCTTCATAATATCAGCACTTGTACCTGATGAACAATTATACAAAGGTGAGAAGCTTCAATTGAAAGAGCAAGCATGATCATATACAGAGTCAAATGGCACCCTCTGTTGGCATTTTAGAAAAATGTAGGAACCGATGGTTGGCCCCACCCATGTCTGACCCTTAAGTGATGGAAATGAACTATTCCTTCCCTTCTTATTTTCTTTTTCACCTCTTTTCTCCTCTATTTCAGAATTCGGACACGAAGTTTCAATCTAATCTCCTCAACGACATGTGATGGTTAATTATATGGTATCCAAGCATTTTTGTTGTTAAGATTGAACATAGGAGCAAATAATTTCATTGCAAACTATAAGACACCCAAAAGTGCATATTAGTGAGACTGGTAAGGAAGTGTTTGCTGCACAAAGAAGGGTGTGTCTTTTGGGGTTAAGAAACTTACGTCCCAAAATGATGTAGTATCCATCTTCATCCACTCTGACGGTGTCTCCAGTTTTGAAGAAACCACCATCAATGAATGACTCCTTAGTCACCTGATTCAGTAAGTACATGCATAAACAAACATCACCTACTAAGAAAATAATACTGCATGGAATTTGGCAACACAACTATTACGTACTAGAACCAGTTTACAACAATGCAGACACAGCATAACAATGCTTAAGAACATGAGCTACAACACTACTTCTCCTAACTTAATTTGTAAACATATTCTTTGTAGCTCTGTTACTTTGTGTATATTATTAGAAATTAGAATCGATGCATCCAGCAGTTGAATATGTAAGGATAGTAATAGTTATCGGTACAATCCTAAAGGCTATTAGGAAAAACAAAAAGAAGAAAGTAAATATATGAAGAGTGGCAATGCTACAAAGAACACCTTGGGAAGTTTCCAGTATTCCTTAAATAATGAAGGGCTTCTAACACAAAGCTCACCCGCTCCAGTGGCATCATCTCCATTCTCTTCTGCAACAATCTTGACCTGTAAACCCACAAATGTTAATAAGCAACAATCTTTGCAAGTACTACTGTTGTTATTTCTTCAATGTGGTATATTATAGACAGAATGCACGTCAATTGTGAAATTGCTATTTTCAGTAGTCACATTTTCATCAGGTTTCCAATATATTTGTTGATACTTTGTAATGTTTAAGGTGATTGGCCCTTTTAGAGTTCAAATTAAAGTAACTTCTTCACCTCCACTCCAGGGAATGGTTTGCCCACAGTGCCTGGCTTCCTTTCACCTCTTAACGGATTTGCAATTGCCATGATAAACTGCAAGCATCAAACCACATTGTAACTGTTAAGAATATTCTTAAGCTAAAGATGCTAAACATTGTTTCCTACAACTAGGCCTACATAAATGGTTTTACTCAGTTTATCCACTTACCTCGGTCATACCGTATCTTTCCAAAAGGCGATGTCCTGTTATGGTTTCCCATTTCTTCATAACAGGATATGGCATAGCAGAGGAGCCACACATCTAGGAAGCAGAAATGAAATTTATAATAAGGGCCCGCTCCTTCTTCAATAGGTTTTCATAAGGGGGAAAGGTAAGCAGAATGTGAACACATTGATACAATTTTATGATGCTTACCATCAATCGCAGTTTGGCAGCAGCGGAAGCAGAAATACCTTGTAGTTCTGGATCCATTGCATCATATCCTTGTATGAGTCGAGTATACATAGTGGGAACCTGAACAACAAAAACTTTTAGTTATCACAACAAAAACTCAAACGGGTTTAATGGTAACTAGTACACAAGCTCTAGAAAAGCTATGGTTCAGCACAGCAAAACCACATCCAAGTTTAACATAGTGCTCTATAGTTAAACTACAAAGTTAAAACTTGTATTTCTAAGAAGCGGTATACAGCTAATAATCAGTAAACAGAGGAAGGGGGAAGCATCTAATGTTCATGAACAATCAAGTACCTATAATATCAAAGGTAGAAGAACCAAACCACGTAGTGTAGTCCAAAGTTGGAGAAAATAAGCAACAGTGCATAAAAACAATTTTACTTTCCTAAGATGAATATGTTCAGCATTACTTGCATTGATTGTATCAAGTTAACATGTTCAGCATAAAGATTTGACTTACTCCTGTGAATACTGTTATAGCATCATCCGCCTTCGGTCCATTTGTTGGATATGATTCACGAAACCTCTGCCAGATTCCCCTCACGCTAAATTTTGCTATGAACTCAACCTTTAAAGACACGAACAAATACATTAAGCACAATATGAAATATCAAAGCTGAATTCTGATCATTCAATAGAGCACTTGCAGCATAACATAGCAATCTGAAATATGGAAAATAAGGCATAGAAATATAAATACATACCGTAGAGCCAGCATATAGAGGTGCAAATAAAGCGTTGAAAAGCCCATGAACATGTAAGGTAGAAGTTAAGGATAATTACAACTTGAATAAACATACTTAATACTATATTATGTAGCATAACAAAAATAGACAAAATGGAAGCAAAAAATATCAAGGGGTTCATAAATTTTAACTAAATAAGTGGTATTTCATGGATATGATGTAGTGGTAGAGAATGCAAAAATTGATCCGAAGATGTATACTCCCAAGCATCTGCCAAAATTTTGACCTGAAAATTTTGAGCCAAAATTGAACAGTTAGAAACTAAAATCAAGTTTAATGACGAAAGTGGAATTAAAGAGGAAAACTTTGCAGTATTGCAAGATCGATAACATGGGTCATCTGATATTGAAACCTATGAAGTGCTATAACAGATAAAGATCCAAGACAACTGCTTTTGCAAGTAATGAACATTTTTTAAGTTACAAATAGATACAACTACCCTTGCAGATTCTTATACCATAGTTCGTTAAGATTATAAGACTCCTTATGTCAGGAATCATTCAAGTTTTACAAATGCTGACAACTTTCATGAGGTACACGTTCAGACATACCTGTGCACTTATGCTTTTGTGAGTGTGAACAACTCCTTTAGGTTTACCTGTTGTACCACTAGTATACACGATTAATGCTGGATCCTCACCTACAGCATTGCAAAAGACAGAAACAATACCACATCAGGGGAAACTTTCCTGATTTAATTAATACAGTTCCTCTACAAGACATGACCTCATAAATCACAGAAGATAAATTACCTTCCACTTTATTCAGAGACTGAAAACTCCCTGGCATACTTTTATTTGCATCAACTTCATCAGGACGTGAATCATTTGCCTCTGTCTGTGAAGAACTACTTGGAACAGTAGGGATAAGAGAAAAGTGGGCAGCACTTTTAGCAGCTATTTTTTTCAATGATTCACTATAGTCGTCAGTGCTCAACACCATGGCAACATCCTGCATATCAAATGAAAACGAGATACATGGTTAAACAATTCCAACATATAACCAATAAATAAGGGGAAAATGTGTTCTGATTTTGAATAAGTTCATCCTATATGTACAGCTTTACTTTTTATTTTCACCACATGTTACATATCTGCACCAGATCCTACCACCAGCACTTCAACTTCATGAGAAGTTTGGCCACTAATAGGTCTACTTTTATGGGGAAAAAACTAGTACGCGGAAATTAACTGAAATGTGATTTTGATATCAAGAGATGGCCACCTAACTATTTATAACCAAGAGCAATTGTGAATTTGCACGGACAAATACGACATTCATTTTGTAACTTATGTTCACCATAACCAGCCAATACATATTTTTTTGCTTACCACTCCCAAGTCCAAACATCAGTAAGAGGAAATGTACTGCAGGTAAGGTGAACTAAAATTATTATAAAATTGAATGAAAGGATCTGCAAGGACCAACCGAATCATTCATCACATGTAGAAGCTCAGCTTCAGGGTAGCTAAGTGCAAGAGGAACTGCAACACCTCCACTGAACCAAGTCCCTAGTACCCCAGCAACAAACTCGGCTGAAGGTTTAGCCACAATCCCTATACGAGCTCCGCCCAGATGTCCAGCACCAATGACACCACCAGGGGGCTGTTATAAGCATGAAATCAGTCATTTAGACTAAATAAAAACTTTATAGCACACCTAATACAGTAAGAAAGCAATGTAATGATGTGTGTAGTTCACTAATGTCACACATGAAAAACTATCGATTTCTTCTATTTGAAAAACTAAAAGAAAAGAACATTGCTTTATTTAAACAACCAAGGCAGCAATTGATAGCAGTTAGACCTAAGTTATAAGTGAAGCATTAACAGCCACAAAACACCAATAGATATTCCTAGATAAAGTTTAGAATCTCCATGACATAGGAAAAGTGAAGAAATAGTCATGCTAACTAGCTCAACAAATTAATAACCATAAACTCTTTAGAACTCACAGGTTTTATTTCACTATCGCATAACAGGCCAGATATCTCCCTTGCAGATGATAAGAGCTGACTATAACTGTAACTTTTCTGATCAGCTCTTATAGCAACACTTTCACCATTTGTAGAACCATGTCTGGCAATTGCTATGATCCCATCCATGAGAGTGCTGGAATTTGATACTGTAGAATTATAGGAAAGAGCACCACCAATTAGCATTTATTCAAATCTAAAATAGCCCCCATAACCCTTGAACAAAAAAATGCTTCTGAAGTTCAAACCAAAGGAATCTAATTTGTTGTCAGAAACACCATCAAATACCGACTTTCACTTGTATCTATCTATTGGAAAATGTTATCACTAGTGGCCTATCTTTGACATTATGATCTTTAAAACCGCATTTTAGCATTCTGTAGCATTTTAGGTACAAAAGCAAGAACCAAATTAAGAACACAGCTTCTGTTAAACAGATAAGACACAAACCATAAAACATAAACAATCAACTTCAAATCTTAAGGACCATAAATTTCTCTATCACCAATATTATCAAACCAACTAACCATTGATTACTCTCACTTCAATTTATTTTATTATATTTAGCTATCAAACCATAGAAAAGTCATTCAGGATACATATGATAATTCCAACCATACAAAACACTTAAGAATTTTCCTTTCCCTCCCTATGCTTTCTTGCAATCAAACACTTGATCACCCCAACGCCACACATAAAACAAAACACAAGACCCACAATTCCCTTCCACATTACAAGGCTACCCAGAAACCAAAAACAGCACAAAATCAGGAAGAAGAAAAAAAACAGAACAAAAATCAGCAGCCCAGAACATACCAGAAAGAAACCGGGAGTGTGAGAGACAGAATCGAGGAGTCGTCCGGAGATGGGAGATAAGAGAAGTGTTATGTCTGAAGCGCAAGGCTAAATGGTATTGGTGAAAAATATAGAGAGGCTTCAAGTGGTAGTTGAAGAGCTTAAATGAAGAAGAGCTCATTGGGGCAAATAGGAAATCTGGAAAAATAGTAATTAATTGGGTCAGCTAGTATGGATGATAAGTTTGGTGGTGAATTGGGTTTTTCATTGAAGAGACATAACAGTTAGGTATGGAGGTGGATTGGTTAAGGTTGTTTGAATATTGAAGTTTCTGGAACTGTAGTGTTGAAGCTTAGTAGCACTCTATTGAATTGAAATGGGTGATTAAGGAACCACTGTAACCCAAGGTTAAGAGCTGTGTGTTTTGGTGTAGAAGAGAGACTGGTCTTTCTATCCAACTTTCTAGGATTCTTTTTGCGCGTGCTGTGGTGTGTATAAGCTCTGTAATTGTTCATTTTTACTTATTTCTACATTTTACTATCCAATGATTATGTTTAAAAACAACGTAAAATCATGTTTAAGACTTCTGTGTAATGTGTTTTTGTTTCCCCTCTGAATTCAAGTCTCACTTTTCACTCTGTCAAAAAAAGAACCTCACCATTCACCAAGAAAAATAGGGTTTTTCTCCGGTAAATGAGATTGGGTTAGAAGTCTGTCCAAAATTTTGGAAACAAAGTTGACTCGTTGGGTGAGAAGAAATTCGACCGTTATTGACTTATGCGGTTTTAGTTCGTCACTTTCACATGTAAATATGAATGAAAGCATATGAGAATGTTTTGTAATGATGAGAAAGTGGACCGAAACATGTCATTTTGAAAAAGATAAAAAATCGTAAACGTCAGAATGAAATACGTCTATTGTCTATTAAGATACGGACTCTAGAATATCTCCTTATATTATAGTGGTTCAAATTCGTCACTCGTACGTGTTAGATTTAGAGTTCTAATGATCGTCTTTAAATGATAGTTTTTATTAATACATAATTTGTATATACCGGTGTATTCTTTGTTAAAATCTTTGGTATGCTCTGGACCTAAACCAAGTAAACAAATTTAATTTTTATTTATGAACCATCTGTTATTCTTTGCTAGTATTTGGTGAATTGAGTAAACATAGTTTAAACCCCAATTTTTGTCTCCCAAAATAAGTACATCAGTAGCTTTGGGGGGTAAATATTAGGACAATATGAGCATTCATGAATGGTCCTTTGTTTGCTTTGATCACATGCTTTGATTTTGCAATTTCAACAACATTTCTTCTTTTCATTGATGGCAACCACATGTTGTCACATAGCTGTAGAATACTAAATATGGAAACAAACAAAATTATAGGTACAATTTATGAAATTCTATTATAAGGCACAAATAATGAAATAAGCTATTGAAGGAGATCTTATTATGCAGCA
>JAYMTO010000406.1:0-12647 GCA_036898065.1 California macrophylla | reverse complement strand
CTCTCTCTCTCTCTCTCTCTCTCTCTCTCTTCCATCAATTGAAACAACGGCGCTCTCAAAACCTCTTTTGATTCTTCTCCTCAATACCGTCTTCCTCGTTCTCATGCCTCCGTACCTTTGTTTCTTATTTGAGCGACAGTAGCATTTCGCACCCCCCAACCCACCATAAACAAGGCTCTGCTCTTATTCTGGGTTCAAGGCCTTGCCCATTTCTCGGCGGTGGGTTTATGTTATTGTGCGCGTTATAGCTCGACAAGCGGGTTGGGTGGCGCTGGGTCGAGGACAGACCATATCTTTTGGGCGTTTTTTTTTCTTTCTTCAAATTTATTTATTGGGGACGATTCGTTTCTATTTTCGAAAAGGAAATGTTCTTCGGATTTATATCCGGGGATGTACTCGTGTGCGTTGGTTGGTATTTGTATTTATGAGTATGGGTTTATGAGAGATTTCAACTTGCTCAGTGGTATGGCGATGCGATGCAGAAACTGATGGCAAACAATTTTGGTTCTATTTCTGCATCAATCTGTTTCTGCATGTAAGGAAGGTGAAGCGGACTGTGAGATCTGAACTGGGGTTTTGCTGGATTTGGGTTTTCCGTCAGGTAAGGTGTCTATTTTTGAATAGTTTTTTGGGGGAAAATTCCAGCCTGCATTTCTGGTTTTTTGGGCATTCTGAACTGTTGAGGATGGTGTTCTGACCTTTATTTGCTGTTTCTGGGTGTTGTCTATTCGTTCGGGTTTCTTTCTGTTTTCAATTGATAGTGTAGCTGTGCTTTCTGGAATGACTTTCTTTGTTTTGGTAGTTTTTAATTATTTTTGTTGATGAGGAAAATGTCGTGTTGTTCATCACTGTGGTTGTTTAGATTTCAATATCTATTATAATAACGAAGATGTTTATGGCTTTGGGCCAATTGAATGTAAGGTTTTGGAATAAGGTGAGCCAAGGTGAGGCTCATATTTTGAATTTTTAAATTAGAAATACTGGAAACTCCTTATTTCTGGGCTGATTTGTGTGTTGGATCTCAAATCATTGGCTCATCAATCCCTTCTGTTTTTTGTTCCTCTCATAGATTTTCTTTAGCTATCTATATTGTTGACAGGAATTCTGAATTGAATTTTCAGGCTTGAAGAACTTTAGTTGAAGATGGTTTTGTTCCATTTAGGTGCAATGTTGAAGTCATTAGCTACTGCTTTATTCATTTTGGCACTCCTCTTCTCTTCGACCTTGGCTGAAAATGGCTATCCTCGATGCAACTGTGATGATGAAGGTAGCTTTTGGAGCATCGAGAGCATTCTTGAGTGCCAACGCGTGGGGGATTTCTTGATTGCTGTTGCTTACTTTTCAATCCCCATTGAGCTGCTTTACTTTGTTAGCTGCTCAAATGTGCCATTCAAGTGGGTTCTTTTTCAGTTCATTGCCTTCATTGTTCTATGTGGATTAACTCATCTACTCAATGGCTGGACTTATGGCCCTCACCCATTTCAACTGATGGTGGCCCTTACTGTTTTCAAGATTCTCACTGCTTTGGTCTCGTGTGCTACTGCAATAACCCTTATCACCCTCATTCCCTTGCTTCTGAAAGTGAAGGTTAGAGAATTCATGTTGAAAAAAAAGGCTTGGGATCTTGGACGGGAGGTTGGGATTATAATGAAACAGAAAGAGGCTGGCTGGCATGTTCGGATGCTCACCCAAGAGATACGCAAGTCTCTTGATAGGCACACAATCTTGCACACAACCATGGTTGAACTCTCTGATACATTGAGTTTGCAGAATTGTGCTGTTTGGATGCCTAATGAGGGCAAGACAGAGATGCACCTGACACATGAATCTAGAGGAAGGAATTTTGCAAACTTGAAAAGTATTCCAATTAGTGATCCAGATGTTGTGAGGATTAAAGGGAGTGATGGAGTGAACATCCTTAGGCCTGACTCGGCACTTGCTGTTGCAAGTAGTGAAGAGTCCGGGGAGCCAGGGCCAGTTGCAGCAATTCGAATGCCAATGCTCCGGGTTTGCAACTTCAAAGGTGGAACGCCTGAACTAATCCAGGCTTGTTATGCAATATTGGTCTTGGTTCTTCCTAGTGGCGAACCTCGAACTTGGAGCAATCAGGAGCTTGAGATAATTAAGGTAGTGGCTGACCAAGTAGCTGTGGCTCTCTCCCATGCAGCAGTTCTTGAGGAGTCACAACTCATGAGAGAGAAATTAGCGGAGCAGAATCGAGCCTTGCAACAGGCAAAAATAAATGCTATGATGGCTAGCCAGGCAAGGAACTCGTTTCAAAAGGTGATGAGCAATGGAATGAGGAAACCAATGCATACAATTTCTGGTCTGCTTTCAATGATGCAGGACGAACATTTGACTAGTGAGCAACAGATTATTGTTGATACAATGGTGAAAACTAGCAATGTCCTATCGACTTTGATTAGTGATGTGATGGACATTTCAACCAAGGACAATGGTAGATTTCCATTGGAAATTGCATCTTTTCGGCTACATTCAATGATAAAGGAAGCTGCTTGCCTAGCCAGGTGCCTGTGTATAAATAGGGGGTTTGGTTTTGCAATTGAAGTTGATAAGTCCTTGCCAGATCATGTAATGGGAGATGAAAGAAGGATTTTCCAGGTTATTTTGCATATGGTTGGGACCCTGTTGAACGACAGCAGTCGAGGAGGATCTATGACACTTAGGATTTTCTCAGAGAGTGGGAGTGGGAGGATTGATCAAAGATGGGCAACCTGGAAATCAAATTCGTCTGATGGTGATGTGTATATCAAATTTGAAATTGGTGTAAACAATTGTAGTTCCCAGCCGGAGAGCTTAAGTTCTGGAGTGCGTCTTGGTGGCAGGAGGTACACCAGTGACGGATTTGAGGAGGGCTTGAGCTTCAACATATGCAAGAAGCTAGTGCAGGTAAGATGAGTATGTGTTTATTAGACCGTTCAATACTTACTAAGAATATATAGAGGTCATTTTAGTATTTATGCTCAAACAAAACAAGGCATATTATGTTTAGGGAGAAAAATCTCAGGTTAGATGTTTTTATAGATTTTCAATATTTTTCTTATGGTCAAATGCATCAGTATGATCACTGGTATTTACCATAAAATAAAAAAATCCCTAGAACTTTTTCCTAATGATATTGTTGCTTCCTTGGACTGGTCGTACGGGGTTTTCATTTTGACTGTCAGATCTCTGTTTAGGTTACTGAGCTCGCTATATACAGATTTTGTGCCTTTGTTGGGCAACCGTACGACTCATATCTTATTATTATTTTGACTTTTACCATATTAAAAAGTAGTAGTAGGAGGCTTGCATTTATTCTAGAGGCTATTGGGTTTATATTATTAATCTCTATTTGAGCTCTATTTTGCATGTAAATTGTGGTTGACTATTGTTGGTGAGGTTTTTTCTATTGATTTGTTTATTTCTTGTAGGTCTCTTTAATAGATAGTCAAATTCCTGAAATGCTTATGCCTACAGAAGAAATAATGTAGCTCCTATTTTTGATATTCTTCTGTTTTGTTTTTCTCCATTGGCAGTTGATGCAAGGCAGCATTTGGGTAGTACCAAACCCCCAGGGTTTTACGGAAAGCATGGCTCTTCTCCTTCGTTTTCAGCTTCGACCATCCATTGCAATAGCCATCTCGGAACCTGGAGGATCTTCAGACCATCCACACTCTAACTCCATCTTTAAGGGACTTCAAGTTTTATTAGCCGACGACGATGATGGAAACAGGGCTGTGACCCGCAAACTGCTTGAAAAGCTCGGTTGCAATGTTTTTGCTGTGTCATCAGGATTTGAATGCCTTAGCGCCATTGGTCCAGCTGGGTCTTCTTACCAAATTGTTCTTCTGGATCTTCACATGCCCGAGCTGGATGGCTTTGAAGTTGCAATAAGAATTCGGAAATTCAGAAGCCGAAGTTGGCCTTTGATCATTGCATTAACAGCAAGCGGAGAAGAAGACGTTTGGGAAAAGTGCTTGCAGATTGGAATGAACGGTGTCATCCAGAAACCAGTGTTGCTGCAAGGAATGGCCAACGAGCTCCGAAGGGTCCTGACTCAGGCAAACAAACTGGTGTTGTGAAAATGTCTGAGCTCCTACAGCATAAGCATAGAGATGTTATACAGAAAACATTGACAGTCAAAATGGTATAGAAATTTAGCTTCTTTCTTTCTTTCTTTCTTTCTTTCTTTCTTTCTTTCTTTCAAGTGTTTGAACTCCATTAAAATGCATACATAGCTTCACATCTAATGGTAGTAAACCCAAATTTTTATCAACACATGCCTTTTTCAATAAAAGGGAAGGGATCACTGTGTTCAAACTATTTTACAAACACACAACATACAAAATGTGAATAATTAATTATTAATGCAATGTATTATAATTTTTAACTGTTTGTAGTTTGCGTTGATACCAGAGTGTTATTCTACATATATGTATCACCAAACTGCCATCAATGCATATTCCGATATTATTTTTCATATTCATTGATGTGGGTATATATTATATTACATGTACGTCAAGTATTGAGGTACTTTATGTGATTGCGGAATATTCGTCACATACATACGTACATACACATCAATCCGCATATGCTTATAGGAATTAGGAATGGGAAGAATATAATTGGGTTTAGGTTAGAAGTTGCATTTGTGATAGATAGATAGATACTGAGTCTGAGACCGTGCATGAACCTGACCAAGTTACGTAGTCAGACCAGCTGAGGTGGGGCCCTCCTTTACAAGTCGTGTTGTTTTAATAAAAGATTTATTTAAGTACGAGGTGAGGTCCCATGTGATTAAATCCATTATTGTAGTTGACGTTAGATTAGATTAGATCCTCCTTCCTCTATGGTTGCGTTATGCGTGGATTTGACTAATTGGCCGTCTCTTTCTAATTCTGGGGTATAGTAATAGTATTAGTCTATCAACTTTCACAGATTTAATCATTGGTGGCTCTATTCTATTGAGACAAATTAGTATATGGTTTCTTTTCTGTTTTATTTTTATCTTTTGGTTTGGGATCCCATCACATCACTCTCAAGTCATTGTTTGTGACCTTGTAATTGTATTATCACAATGTCATGGACCCAACCCAATCATCCCAATACCCTAACTAACCCAACCCTGATGCTGAAACGAGGAACGAGGACAAAATGGGTTCATGCTTTTGCTAAGCAGATTCCTATATTTCATCTTCCACGTGTCGCCGTTGAATCCTTCTATATTTAAATTGTACATAGATACAAATTTGATTAGATTTTGTAACTATTATTCTTACTGCATTCCTTTGTAAATATATATTATTTATGAGAAAATAACAAGAAACAAAGATTGACAAGGACTTGATGATGGATATTTTATAGTCCCAATCAAAATGGATGGTTTTGGGACCATAATCATATTCATTCAACATCCCCACAATCACAATGAATATAATAAGAGCTTTGGAACATTGAGTTTTTTATTTGTCTCAGTTGAAAGAGAATCGAGTCAGGGGCTCTGTATCCTGTAATCGAATAGGATATTTAATTAATTAATTAATTAATTAATCAGCAACTTGTATCATATTTCTTCGGACCTGAATCTCAATCTAGTGTTCCATATCGATTATGCACACGCGCGTCAGCAAAATTAGATACATCTTTCGTTCGATCCGCAAAATACTAAATAAAGCGTTTAATATTAGATTAATTAAATTAAACCCCACCCACTTGAGTTTTGTTAAATCTGGCTTTGGAACGAAGAATAAAGTTGTGTCCAAGGGCTCTGTATCCTGAGGATTTTTACTTAAATAAAGGGTTTGAGTCTTGAGGAAGATTGTTAGCCTTTTTTTAATTTACTACAGTACAGCAAGTTGGTCTTGTACAAGTACAACCAGATTAAGTAATGTAATGTATATGACTTGGCTTTATACCCAAATTAAGCTCTTGTGTTTCTTCTCTTTCTGGTTTTTCATTTCATTATTATATACTTGATCAACCTTTCATTTTACTCTAATGGATTTAAACAAAATAAGTAAATAAGAACTGGGAGAAGACATGTTTTGCTCACCAAATACTTTGCTGTAAAAGTCGTGGTAAACTGTAAAAAAAGCAATGACACACCACTATGATGGACAATGAGATACTCGTCTCGTCTTAACTTGCCTCCATTCTTTTAGTCCTCAATGAATTCAAGTATTTAAAAAAGAGAGGATGAGATAGACATAGACATAGGAGGAGAGACGGAGAAGATAATGAAGAGGGTAAGGTTTGTCAAATTTGGGGATATAAGAAACAAGAAGCAAAATCAAGTTTTCACTCACCAAAAATGAGGATAATTAAGTGAGAAACGTGCTTAACTAAGATATAGTCATATGAGATTTTTAAAATTTTAAAATATATAAGAAACTAATAGCAAAAATAGATTTTTATTCATGTACGTGATCGGTAAAAGTAGATAAAAATTATTTTCATAAATAATAATAATGAGAAAATAAACTTAATTGTGATGATATTTAAAAAGATTTGATACTGATGATGATACGTAAGAAACATTTTAAATTAAATATAATTTATCTTTTAAATAAAATGGCCCATCCACGTGATGACGACAAGTTTGGTCATTAAACCTGAGCGGTCCATTTTGTTTCTAAATAACATTTCCAATAAAATCGTAAAATCATTTAACGAAGCATTCGACTCTCAGTGTCCGTTGATCAGAAACACCTTGGCCACTCTTGACTCACTCCAGTCTTGTACTGTAATCCATCCCTCTCCATATTCAAAGCTCATCATCCTTCTCCAAAACAACTCTATTCCCAAATCTCTCTCTCACTTTTCCTCTCATTCTCTCCAACGAATGGATTCGCTGCGTGTGCTCAACTTCTCTGCCTCTTCTCTGCAGACGCAATCCCGCATAATTCCTCATCCCAAAGTTCCTTTCCTCAAGCCCAGCCTTTCCAATTTCCCTCTCTGCAGTCGAGGTTTGGCCGGACGGAGACCTGCCATTTCTCTTCTCAAGCACTCGTCCCGGGTCGTCTGTGTTTCTTCCACTCAAACGGAGAGGTTTCGCTTTTACTTTACCGTTTTGCATTTTTTCTTTTATGGATTTTTTTTTCTGTTTGTTTATTTTTCGCTGAAATCTGTAATTTGATGTTTAGGAGACGTCTCATTGTCTTTCTTTCTGTGGTTTGTTTGCTGAGGAAGTACAATTCTGAGTTTTGTGTTTTCTGATAAAACAAAAGGAGTTGGTATTATGTTGAAGTTGTTTTGATTGATCAATAAAATCTAAAAAGAGCTCAACTCTTGTATCGTTTCTTATAAAGCATGTTGGGTGGCTGAAGTATTTTGTTTAAGATGTGAATGGTTTGAATTGTTTTTGGTGCTCTCAAGTCATAACTAGGATAATTTGGTGCAATTTCTGGTGCTGCTTACATGCTTGAAATTAGTAAACTTTCTAAAATGCGCAAAATTTGAAGGTTCAGCTTGTAATATAATGCTATATGCCATTATTGGTTTCATTTGAGTTGGAAATATGGGAACTTTTATTTTACCTTAACCCATTCATCTTTTTTCTGAGTTCTTATGTAATTGGTAAATTTGAATTCATGGCAGAGAGGAAGAGAAGAAGAACATGAGGTTGAAATCAGGACGTGTGCAGCTTGATTTGCTACTGGATTACCAGGTTAGATTTGGTGAAAATATTGTGCTATTAGGATCTACAAAAGAGTTGGGATCGTGGAGGAAGAGCGTGCCGTTGAACTGGACTGAGAACGGGTGGGTTTGTAAGCTGGATCTTGAAGGGGATCAATCTGTTGAGTACAAATTTGTTATTATGAGGGAGGACAAGAGTATGGTATGGGAAAGGGGAAATAATCGAGTTTTGAAACTGCCCAAAGGAGGGAGTTTTAGGATGATATGTCATTGGGATGTGACTGGGGAAAGTGTGGGTTTGTTGCCTTTGAGTTTGGAAGGGACTGGAGAGGAAATGGAGGCTGCGAGTGACAATAGGTCTGAAGTTATTGCCACTGCTACACCTTTGGAGGTGGAGAAGAGTCCTTTTGTTGGGCAATGGAAAGGGAAGGATGTCTCCTTCAAGCGGTCAAATGAACATGGGAACAGAGAATCAGAAAGAAGATGGGACACTTCAGGTATTGAAGGTTTAGCGCTACAGTTGGTTGAAGGTGATTGGAATGCAAGAAACTGGTGGCGGAAGGTACCACTATCGATCACAGAATCACCCTCCTTTATCATATGTTTGGGAAGTCTTCCATATAACTGAAAATGCCGTTGCATTCTTGTTGTGCAATATTTTCTACTTTCTTGTTGATTTTTATTTGATTTTTGTAGTGTTATTTGCCTATCAACAATATTAGCCAAACAAAATGATAGTCATTTTGGATCTTCTCTTTGTTATAAGTTTACATAGCGTTTCTGGCTTGATTTTGTGAAATATCAATATTTGTATCATAAGTTGGAGATGCTAATACCTCCACTCACAAGTTTCTTTTTTACTCATCTTTTATTTGCGAAGCTTGAAGTTGTACGTAAGCTATTAGTTGGAAACTCGCAAAGTAGGGATCGCTTGGAAGCTCTCATATATTCTGCTATCTACCTTAAGGTTTTCTCTATAACAATTTTCTTTCTTTCCCTCACTTTGTTCTACCATACCCTTCTAAAATTTATTCTTATGCAGTGGATAAATACTGGGCAAATTCCCTGCTTTGAAGATGGAGGGCATCATCGGCCAAACAGGCATGCTGAGATTTCAAGACTTATATTCCGTGAATTGGAACGAATCTCTTCCAGGAAAGATACTTCACCTCAGGTATCCCGTCAGGCTCTTTCACTACAATTTTATATATCAATGATTTCCACTCTTCGTAGTTTGTTCATTTTGTAATTTTTTTCTTATACGCTTTCATGTTTATTGCTGCTATTGATGTAGGATGTTCCTTAGAGCTAAAATAATAACATATGATACCAAATTCAATCATCTCACGGTCTTTATCCCCCCAAAGTTGGTGTTTGATACATGTCTTTTCTGTTGAATCCTATCTAAATTTGAAATATATCATTCTTGTGTAATGTGATGTTTGATCTTCTAGATTTGATCTTCAATGTATCCCAGTTGAAAATATGAGTAGTGTATCCCAAGGAGTTTCCCTAAAGGATTCATGTAGCCATTTTAACATTGTTTAGGAAATGGCTTGATTGTTGTTGTATAGGTACCTCATAAATTCACAAACAAATTAACGGGTACACATAAGCAAACAAGTTTAGTAATATGTAACAAAATCTTGATTGCCTTTCTTCTTCCTCTTTTATCTTTTAATTCTTATATTAGTCTAGATATTCCGTCTGCCAGTAACTTGATTAATCCACATGGTGCAGGAAGTACTTGTCATCCGCAAAATACATCCATGTTTACCATCTTTTAAGGCGGAATTTACCGCATCAGTTCCTCTAACTCGCATTAGAGATATTGCTCACAGAGGTGACATCCCCCATGACCTTAAGGTTATATTTTATGTTGGATTTGTTGAGTTAGTTCCTATTCAAAAGCAGAACATACATTAATTATTGTATGTCATTTTCACTTGCAGCAAGAAATCAAGCATACAATACAGAATAAGCTTCATCGAAATGCTGGCCCAGAAGATTTGATTGCCACAGAATCCATGCTTGCAAGAATTACAAAGAATCCCGGACAATATAGTGAAGCATTTGTGGAACAATTCAAGATTTTCCATCGAGAACTCAAAGATTTCTTCAATGCTGGAAGGTTTGATATATGAATTCAACCATTTGGAAGACATTTTTGGCTTCTATAGCATCAGTATCTGGTCTTGTCTCACATTTAGATTGAGCTTTGTCACATTACATTATTTTCCGTTGAGTAACAACAATCTGAACTTACATCACCACTATAATAAGCATAACTTGAAAAGAATGAGCATAATTTGAAAAACCAATTTTGTCTCTCGACTGTTATATCCAGTGCGCTTCATTTATATTTGTCTGACCAGACACCAATTTATATTCTTTTATTACAGCCTTGCCGAACATCTTGAATCAATTAGAGAATCCTTGGACGAACGAGGCTTATCAGCTCTTAACTTGTTCTTGGAGTGTAAGAAGGCAAGTGGTTATTCTTAAATCTACTTGACCTTCATTTAAAAATATGATTTCAGGATTGAGTTTGGTACAGGATAAAACATTTGATAACCAATACATGAGATTAAAAAAGTGAATGCAAGTTCCAAAATTTCAACTGTTGTTTTCTTCTGATAATTGCTATATATTTGATGAGGTAATATTAGGACGGTGTATGTTATGTGTTACCTGTTCAGGCTGGGATTTTTATTAGTAGATATCATATGAAAATTTGTAAGATAGTGGCAAAGTTGGAGGGGTCTGATTTGGTGTGTACGTCTATTAATTTAATTACAAAAACTAAATGTTGGATAAACATATTACACTCTTGTTATATAACAACTAAGGAAACAAGTCTTTCTTCTAGTGGAATCTCCCACCATTTCTCACGAAAACAGTGCTCTCTGGAGCTGCAGATATGTTAAATTTATACTCAAAGCACTCTATGATAGTTGAATTGAAAGCAATGCACTTCTTAATATATTTCTCTAAACCTGGAATTTCTCTTCTATATCCATGCATCTGATCATGAATGTAAAAACATTGCTACTTCAGGTTAAGTTTGACCATATATTACGATTTATGTTGGGATATTCACGCTAGAATATGATAGGTGGTGTTTTGTTCATTTATAGAGTTTGGACAGCTCATCAAGGGATGTTGCTGATAATAAAGCAACATATCAATTGATCAGAACGATGCAATCTGCAAATGCTCTGAGGGAAATACTGGTAAAAGGCCTTGAAAGTGGTCCTCGCAATGATGCCCCTGATACTGCAATTGCTATGCGTCAAAAGGTGACTTATAGTAGTTTGTCAGCTTTCACTTCACTAGAAATGTGTTTTTATGTTGAAAATGATAGTTTGCTCCAACATTAATGTTTTGGTGCAGTGGCGTCTTTCTGAGATTGGCCTTGAGGACTATTCTTTTGTTCTTCTTAGCAGGTAGATCAGATTTTCATATTGATTATCTTGTTCTCAGATTATAATATTGAAGCATATCCTCAATTGTGTTTGTATATTACGTGCATAATGCACAACTTAGTCAAACACTTATTCATATCGATCATTAATGTGGAACATATCATATAATGTACATGCTTTTCTTAACTGGCCTTAGAATGGCAGAATAACTTACTATGTGAATATGTCCATCATATGTTTAAATTGCTTGTGATTCTAGTAGTGAGTCTTCACACATCTTAAGAGTTAAGACTAGCTTAACAGTTTTGAGAAAGCATAGAAAGTCAATACTTACCGGAGTGGAAAAGCTGCTTAAAATAGGAAAATTTTCTATTGAACGTGTTATGCATTTTCAGTGAATTTGTCTTTTGTATAATATTTCATAATTAGATACTATGTACTGGATATACTGGATCTGTGATCCATAGCAAATTTATATAACTTAAGGAAAGCTAGTTATAAAATTGATTATGATCATAACATCACATCATTTTTCCAGAACAAGGATATGCTAGTTTGAGTTACAATGGAAACCTTTCCCCCAAAACTGCTCAATCTCTTGTCAATTGAGGAGAATGTACAAAATAGTACCATTACTATCAATCCTTTTCCAATTTGGTGCCCAAAAAGATTTTTGTTCCAGTTTAGTACCCCTAGTATCCATTTTGGTCACCTCCGTCATGGAGCCATGAACTTGGGCTGACATGGCATTTTAATTAAAAAATATCAAACATTTGATGACACGGCATTGAAGTGAGGAGTGTGGCTGAAGCTGACTGGGATGCCACATCACCAAATATTTGATTAAGTTGAAAATATAAAAAAATCCACGTAAGCTACAATGAATGATTCAGCTAAGGAAGTAACCAAGTCGGAACAGAATTCAAAACTTAAGTTACCAAATTGGAACATGTATACTATGGGCACTAAATTGGAACAAAAATCTTTTTGGGTAGCAAATTTGAACAAAATGGATAATAAGGGTACTTTTTTGGAACATCACCCACCAGTTTGTTATGTTCTGTTCATTGTATCTTTCATAGGGTTGACATTGAGTCCAATGAATTGTTGATTTAAATGGTTCAAAACAGATTTCTAAATGAGATTGAAGCTATGGGAGGGGCTCTCTGGCTTGCAAAGAATGTGGATTCAAAGAATGTGAGCTCCTGGAATGATCCTTTTGATGCCCTTATTGCTGGCATTCGTCAACTGGGATTATCTGGCTGGAAACTAGAAGAATGTAAAGCTATTAGCAATGAGCTCCTTGAATGGCAAAAGGAAGGTTTGCTTGAAAAGAAAGGTAAATTTCTAGTAACTTTACACCTCAGTTCTGTTCTCAAAGTATTTCTCTTATTTAGTGATGCAGTCTTGTCTTGCCTAAGACTGTTCAATTTCTCTGGTGCTATTTTCAGATAGAGGCGGTGAAGATGGTAAGACTATATGGGCACTAAGACTGAAAGCTACTCTCGACAGATCAAGGAGGTTAACTGAAGAATATTCTGAAGCACTTCTCCAAATATTCCCTAAAAAAGTTGAGGTATTAAG
>JAYMTO010000405.1:0-12658 GCA_036898065.1 California macrophylla | reverse complement strand
CGGAGAATGGTGCATTTTTTTAGTGATTATTGCGTATTTTGTAGAGCGAATTTTGCTTTGAGTTCATATTTTTGGGGAAAACGAGTCGGTGATGTGCTGGAGTAGGCTTCTGGTTATGAAAAATATCACATTGTTTAGGGTTATTAGAGTGTAAGTGAGGGGATAGCTTTGGAAGTAATTTTTTTTATTGCTCCAAATGCAGAGTTGCTCCAATTTGGTAGTTTTTTTTTAATGTTGAAAATTTAGAAGTTTTGTTTGGATTCCCTATGTAGCTTCCATTACCTACTTCCAAATGTAGATCACTGTTTTCAATTTAAAGGACCCCTTACACATTTTATACTATACTGATGATATCTATTGAATCAAATAGAGATTTTTTTGCCATCAAATGGTAAGTACTTTATGAATTTGGAGGATATATTGTCATTTGAATATGATATCTATATGTACACTGTGGATTCAAATCGAGTTCTTTTATCTCTGTGCACTGATATCTTATATCTACACGAGTCTTGGAAAATTGAACGAAATCAGGACCATGTGTTTTCAATGGATATTAAACATGGAGTTGACTTTTGAGTTTTTTTGGTCCTGTTGGTATGAATGCATGATTAGTTCCTGCAAAGAAACATATGTCATAGTTCTTGAGTAGTTTTGCAATGATTTGCATGTTATGGGAAGTGTCTTATTACATAAACTTGTTATGCATGTTTATCGCAAGGTTGGTCTGCGTTAAAATGAGCCGGCCAACTACTCGTGGTAAAAATAAGAGGCAGAGACAAACGGACAGTGGAGATATCACTTCTGATATATTGAGGTATGCAAAACTATTTTCTCTGTAGGGTTATGCATGTTTGCTGCTTTGTATGTGTTCTCAGTTATGTCACATCTTGTTTGATCTGTCCATAGGAAAATTCATTCAACTGGTCAGATAACGGATGATGATGTGAACCAGCTGTACATGATTTTGAAGCCAGTTTGTCAAGGATGCCGTGTGAATACCAAGGACAATCCAAATTGCTTTTGTGGGCTAATCCCACCCCCAAATGGCAGCAGAAAATGTGGATTGTGGCAGAAAACATCAGAAATTATGCATGGTCCAGACCCGGCCGAGGATCTCCGTGCTTCCGATGATTCACCTGCGGGTTTGACAAATCTTGGTGCCACTTGCTATGCTAACAGCATACTTCAGTGCCTTTACATGAACAAACCGTTTAGAAAAGGTGTTTTCTCTGTTGAACCAAATGTTTTGAAACAACAACCTGTTTTGGATCAGCTTGCACGGCTTTTTGCTCAGTTGCATGCAAGTAAAATGGCTTTTGTGGATTCGGCCCCGTTTATAAAAACTCTGGAGCTAGACAATGGTGTTCAACAAGATAGCCATGAATTTTTGACTCTGCTTCTTTCTTTGCTGGAGCAGTGCTTCAGTCATTCTAACCTTTCTAAGGCACGAACAATTGTTCAAGATCTTTTCCGTGGAAGCGTGTCAAATGTGACAAGGTTAGACATGATATGATTAAATGCTCCTATCATACTCGTGGCTATCTCTTTGTTATCGTCAGGCCTATATGAGTTTGCTATATCAACTCCAAAAATCCTGATATTTTTCCCATCTATGCTACAAGCATCAATGAAGTTATCGCCGAGTTTAAAACTTGTGAATGGTAAATAATCAACTATAAAAGAGACTAAAGTACGTAAAGCGAGAAATGAAGGAGAGTAGTTGTTGCAATTAGAAGATTATTTGTTAAAAGAAAAGTCCATTGAGGTTGTTCCATAGGTTGACCTTGCGTAAACCATTACACTATCAGTCACAACTTTGTATATTTGTGTTTATCTACCACCCTCATGTGAGATTGTCTTATCTTATAGATGATATTCTATATACTTGCCAATTCGATTTTTACCGACCATGGTCTTCTGATTTAAATTTGGCTGCACTTTAGCGCGTGCTTAGTTTACGGCAAACACATGATTCTCCCTTCAGAAGCAGCTTTCCTGCTAAATAAATAATGATTAGAGATCACTGTTTATTTCACAAAGTCTTCACCCCATGATAGATTGGGTGTAGATTTTTCCTAAGATTAGTGCTCTATCCACAGCCCAAGTGGTTGCTTCCATGCCCTATGTTTTTGAACTTGGTGATTAGACAAAATCATATTTTAGTTACTAAGTATCATAATTTCCCTTGACATAACAAGAAATTGGATGAATAATATTTGCTTGTTTCTCTCTTCTCTTCTCTCCCCTCTCATGTTCTCCCCTTACATATTTTCATGAATTAGGCTCTATATTTTAAGGCTCTTCTGGATAGATTTCTTTTCACACATTCCACATTTTTTCTGGAATAATAAAAGAACTTCCATCCCTGGCAAGAGAGAACCTGCTTGCCTATTTGATTTTTTTCTTCACATGAATTGAAGACTGAGCTCTTGTGATTTGCTGAAGACAATTAACACTGTCTCAATGTAGATTTTGGAGATGTTAAAGGAACAGTAGTAGTAGACTGAGCACTTTCTTAAGGATGTCATTTAATTTCTTAAAGACCTTTACTTTTACAATTCATGTAAACATACATTTTTGTGTAAACTGAATGAATATTGAGTTCATATTGTTGCAGTTTAAGCCTAGGTTTTCATAGCCAGTAACTGTTGAAGAAGCTTTTAGAACTTAGGTGTACTTAGCGCATAACTATGGTTGTCATCTTTAGATGTTCTAGATGAATGTTAGTTTCACAACTGAAAATTTCTGTTATCCTAATCTCTTTTATGCAGGTGCTCAAAATGTGGAAAGGATTCTGAAGCCTCTTCAAATATGGAGGACTTCTATGAACTGGAGTTGAATATCAAGGGTTTAAAAAATTTAGACAAGAGTTTAGATGATTATCTTAACGTGGAGGAGCTTCATGGTGATAATCAATATTTTTGTGAGTCATGTCAGACAAGAGTTGATGCTACCCGCAGCATCAAGTTGCGCACACTGCCTGATGTTCTTAATTTCCAGCTTAAGCGTTGCGTTTTTATCCCAAAGGTACACCACTTGATATCTATTTTAGTGTATTGTTTAATTTTTATGGCTTTGCTATTACTCTGTCCATTTTGTAGGTAATAGACATACATAATTCTCTTCGATGTATGATTTATTTTGATTGGTGAACCTAAGTTTGTGTGATTCTCTTATCTATTATATTATGCTCCATGCTTGATGGCTATAATGCAGTTCCAATTATTATCTCAGTAGACCAAAAGATCGGTTTATGTATGCTAGGAATTCTATGGTACCCATTTATTAATGGGCTTTGAGGCTGCTAGTACATTAGGAGGGCGTGATCTCTTGATATTATTAAGGTTGGCTAGAAATGCACATCTTTGGCTTAGATCTTTTCCATTACAGTATCTTTTGATGAAGTATTACTCATTCTATTATCCAAGATTTGAAGGTTTATTTTATGTAGAAAAGGAGATAGAAAAAGAACCTCTTTTATATCTCTTACTTTGTGCCTGTTAACAATCTTGTTGCGCTTTATTGTGGTTTTTCTCCATGGCTTTACTTAGCTATTCAAATTGTCGCACTGTAGATGATTTTTCCTTGTTTCAAGATTCCATTGCCTAGAATAGTGTTAAATTTTCCTATGTGATTAATTATCCTCCTTTATTTCCTTTGAACTTCTTTCATTTATCGGGCTGTGAATAAAAAATAGAGAATCGCATTTTTGTCTAGGCTTTGTGGAATTGTTCTTTGTTGTGTTAGACTCGTGTTTTCCTAATTTAATTTTCTACTGTGTATTGATCTTGTGTCTGTAGACTACAACAAAAAAGAAGATCACCTCAGCATTTAGTTTCCCTGGAGAACTAGATATGCAGCATAGACTGTCTGATCTTACTCACATGGAGTTAGTATATGACTTGTCTGCTGTGCTAATTCACAAAGGAACTGCTGTAAACAGCGGCCACTACATAGCACATATTAAGGATGAGAATACAGGGCAATGGTGGGAATTTGATGATGAGCGTGTCTCAAATTTAGGTAGTCATCCATTTGGAGAAGGCTCTTCAAATTCCAGTGATAAACCTGGTAAAACTGAGTCAGGCGTAAAAACTTCTTGCTCTGAACCAGTAGGTGGTATTGCCAATGGGAACCATGTTGATGCTGTCAAGCTACAAGCTTCAGATTCTAGCATTGGTAGGCATGTGGAGACATTTTCATCTAATGATGCATACATGCTGATGTACAAACGTAGGCATGTGAAGGATGATGACAAGAGGGGTAAGGTCAACGGTACCAAAATTGTGATGATTGAAGATGACGTGACTTGTGTAAATGATAGTGCGTCACCTCCATCTCATCTTTTTGAAGAGATAAAAGACCAAAATTCATCATATCTTCATGCCTGTGAACGATACAAAATAGAGAAGGAAAGAAAGTTGAAGCAGATCACAGAACAAAGACAGGAAGTGCGGTCTGTTCTTTCTGAAGCTCCTATTCGATCTCTTGAGGAACCATATTATTGGATTTCTACAGACTGGCTTCGTCAGTGGGCTGATAGTATATGTCCACCGTAAGTACTATTTACCACATGCATTGGTTCTGGTTTAATTTGATATTATTTTTACTGTTAGTCATTTACGTTGCATGCAAATTTGCTGTCTTTACTTGGCAGCATTTTTCTTAAGTGCATATACTGATTCTTTTTGTTTATCAATAATAAAAGCAAGGATATATTAATAATAAGGATATCAAATCAAACCTTTAAGCATATACTGACTCTTGGACACAAATATAAATGCCTACCTTCCGAAGGCATCATCATCTTTCCAAATTGTGTTGTTGCCATCAAAACTACAGACATGTATCCCCGGGTGGTGTGTGTGCTTAATTATGAAGTTCACCTTATTGGATCAACCTAAAGTCTGTGAGTGAAGATTTACTGATATTGATATCCTATAATTTTCTAAATTCCTACAGTGCCCTTGACAATACACCTATCCAATGCTCACATGGTAAAGTTTCAGTATTGAAGGTCGGCTTTATGAAGCGTTTGTCAGCTAAAGCTTGGACCAAGTTGTCCTCTAAGGTATTTTCATGTGTGATTAGTGTCACTGCTTGAAATCTTTATCATATAATAACCCCAATTAGTTACTAAGAGCATGCCGCTTTTGGTATTTATCTGTTCAAAATGCAATATTTATGCTAAACTATATTTGTTATATTGTATACTTTTATTATGAGTAACTATTGTCTGGAACTTGTGTGTTTATTTTGCTATCATTATACCTTATGCCTTGCCTTAGTCTCTTAAGTGATGATCATATCTGATGTAATAGTTTCTTAGCAGTGGTATTCATTTATATTCAAGGCTTAGATTAGATTCAAATGCTGGTAGCCTTTCTCGATTTATAGAATATATTTCAAGTAAGGACATTTAGTGATGCATCTACACTAGCATGCATCATGAAATTAGTATCAAATATTATGCATACCTGTCCTTTCTAAAACTCTTTCCTTTATTTGGTTCAAGATTGTTGATAATGATTGGCTACATAAGGCATCATAATCCATATTGCTTAACACTTGCTTTTGAGTTATTATTTTTATTGTTTTCTTATAATTTCTAGGGTGTCTAATTCTTCTGCTAGAGCTGGGCTTAGATTGTTTCTAAATGTTTTGAACTTCGAGAAAAACATTTTGCATAAAGTCGTCTGTTCATAAAACTGGTCTATTTGGGGAGAATATGATATGTTGAGGATGTGAGGCTGTACTTTTTCCTTGTGCACTATCTCAAAAAAATATAAGGGCTGGGTACCTCATGTTTCTGTGATGCATGATCCTTCTGCTTGTTCTGGACCTGGTTGACATACACATTACCTTTCATGTCAGATGCATATTTCCTTTTCTTATAACACATGGTTGTGGCATTATTGCTGATGAGTTTTCTTTTTATTATAAATGGTTGCAAATATCAGTATGGTTCTGGGCCAACACTAGGAAATGGTGATTACTGCATGACTTGCCTTATTGCTGGGGCAAGTTCTGTGGCTTCTGCAGATAGCTATAGGGATCGAAGAGCAGTTATGAAAGAAGTGGCAAACAATGCACTTCTGGGTAAATACCCGGACGGACTATACTATGTTTCTAAGTCATGGTAAGATTATAAATCTTCTTAGTGCCCTCTGGTACTTGCCTGCTTAATGATTTAATGTTGCTATTGTAATTCAGCATACAAGTCCCCACTAGAGCAAGTTTATTGTCTTAAAAAACAATTGATTAATTTTGGATTTGTTCTTCCTGGAGACTGAGGTTACTGGTTGTGCTCCTTCATAGTTAGCCAGTTGTTAATTCTCTCCTTTACAATTTCATGAACACTCCCACAGATATATCATATCTGCTGTTTTTTTATCTTTATGATTCCAATGTAGTTTTACTGTAGCTATTTGTAATGATGACTTGTTTGTAGGTTGCAACAGTGGTGTAAAAGAAAAATCCTTGATGCTCCATGTGAAGCTGACGCAGGACCAACGAGTTCAATTAGATGTCCTCATGGTCAACTTTTGCCTGAGCAAGCTCCTGGTGCAAAGCGTTCATTGGTTCCCGAGGACCTCTGGCTTTTCTTCTATGGAGATTCTGTTGCAGTAAAACCTGATGACCCACTAGGCTCTTCAACTTTTCCTTTAGACTCTAAACAATGTGACCAATGTAGTGACGAGCTTTCAGAAGTGGCGTGCTTGGAGGATTCTCGGAGGTAAGTTGAACATTTACCAGTAGTATAGTGCTAATCTGAAGGCAGAGGTGCTGAACTTGTCTTATTCATGGTGCAGAGCTTTGAAGCAAAAACAGCGTCAGAACCATGAGAAATTGGCTTCAGGAAGAAGTCTTCAACTTGCTTCGTCACGCAAGTACTACCTGGTTCCCTCTTTATGGCTCTCAACGTGGAGAAACTATATAAGTGCAAGTGGAAAGAATGCATCTTCATGTGTTGAACCTGAACCTTTGGATGGTGTCATTGATTTGCTGAAATGTGAAAAGGTAGGCCCTAAATAGGTTTAATAGTCATTTCTTTTTTGTTTTCATCTGGTAGGGTACTGCTCTGAATGTTCTTGATGTGGATAATATGTGACACTTATTGTGCATTTTTGATCCTTTTGCTTGTTGAGTGAGATAATAAGACATGGGGATATGTGCTCTCCATGTCTGGCTATCTAAAACCAATAATTAATATAAGCGTCAAACCAACATAAGGGATGGACCATGATTCTTCTATGCTTTGATTACTTGACTTGCCTATTTTCGGTTCCTCTGCCTTGATCTTTTCCCATTCCTCCATTTGTATTTTAAGGATAGTATTTTTAATGTCTTTCTTGGATTTTATTGCCCCCAGCACTTGCGGCTCTTAGAAAGGCCTCTTGACCTGGTCTGCAAACGTGGTGCAATTATTCAGAAGTCCTCTTCTGTAAGTATATCTTAATGCATTATACTAATTGGTGTTTCATGATATTCTATACTGTGAGAAGTCAATACTTGTATGAATTGACTAATTCAGATTATCCCCTCCCCAATCTCCAATTTTTTGGGTTATATAGACAGATGGGTTGACTATCATTACTGAAAATGACTGGAAATGCTTCTGTGAAGAGTGGAATGGCACCGAAGAGAAAGGCATATCTGCTGTGATTCAGTTCACTAACAATACGGGAAACAGTTTGGCTAAATTGTGCGACGGGGTGCCTGTATGCGAGGAGCATCTGAGTTCTCAAGATGTGGATGATGAGATTGAAACTAGAGAACCTTTGATCAGGACATGTCCAGAGGTAATTTAGAATTATTTTGTTTGTCTTGTTCTGTACTGAAGGTAACTAATAGCTACAAATGTCAAATTACAAACATGAAACATGTATGATGTTATTTTCACACACTAGAGCCTCTTTTCTTGAGTTAATAAGTTGATGGACAGTGCATGGAATAGTTCTCTTGAGCAGAAATTTGATGTGCATGAAAAAGTAAGATTTCCTACAACCCAACTTGATCTGGTGTACGGATCCACATATTTTCGATGTGGGAACACCCGTCCTCATGTACATGCCGGATTGCGTGGAACAATAGATGGCCGTTTGGCTCGTGAGGGTGCAAATCAAAGAAAGACAACCAGGCTCTGATGATACCATGTTAGAGCCCGATCCACCTAAAAGCTCGAGTTGATAGTGGAGGCCCCATTATGCTTATCTTATCACGTGTGGTGTACGGGTCCACATTTTTTTTGATGTGGGACTCTAACGCTAATATTTCCAAATTATAAAGCTACTTTTAGCCATATAGTTCCTATGTATCTGATGGTTGAACAAAACTGCCTTACTAGCACTAGCCTCGAAGCCTTTTCCACTCCACTTCATCTGCTCTTATTTGCATTTGATAATGTGTAGTTCCAAGAGTTTTATTTCTCTAATGTGGATCTTTTGAAAATCAATTTTACTTTTAAGCCTCTCTCATGTGGAGTTTAATCATGTTAGGTGTGTGAGGATTGTATTGGAGAAAGAGAGAGCTGCAAGCTAATGCAGAAACTTAGCTATTGCAATGAAAATATAGTTGTACATTTTGTACGTGGAAAAGAAGCTCCGAAATCAGTTTTAACAGCAGCTGAGAACAGTATTGATTCAGATCGCAGAACATCTAAGCGTTCACGGAAGACAAATTTTGGTAATACAGTGAGTTTAAAAGTTTCTGCTTCGACATCAGTCTACCAATTGAAGATGATGATATGGGAATCTTTTGGGGTAAGTTCATAAGCCTATTTACATCCTTCTCTGTTCATGCTCATGTGCATTAATTGGTAAAAAAAGTTATTTTACTTGCAGTGTATTCTTATATTATTCCCCCTAAGTTTGATATTCTAACTCCAGACATTTGGCGTTGCTATCTTGAATGAACCGTCTAATTTTTGTTTATTTTTTTGTTAATGTTGATACAACCATGGTGAATTATGAAGACTAAATTAGAAAATTTAAAGTTGCAAGGCCACAGTTACTCATATTTACTCTTACACTGGTTTTATGTTCAATCTATTAGCAAACTCCTGCAAATTGTGTGGTTTTCATTTTGTTATTCTACTGCTGCAGGTTCTTGTAGTCAGTTGATATGATATATCCAATATGGTCATTTATTTATTTTTAATTAAAGCCTATAGCTATTATTTTGAACCTCATGTGTATTTTGATATTCACTTGGGCAAATATATTTCATGTGCATGTTTGATTGGAGATAAAGTTTCAGGTTGATATTTTCCTAATTGTCTGTTTGATAACATCAGTGCACAATGTTGAGCAAATCTATTTGGTTCCACTGCCTGCCTTTTTTGAAGTGATAATTGGCTACACTTTACTTGCATCTATAGAAGTCTTTTTGTGCTCTGTTTATGTCTGTAACATAATTCTTTATTATGTGGTCGAGGATTGTTGTATAATTCATTGGTGTCTGTACTAACCGACCTAGTATATGCAGGTTGTGAAGGAAAACCAGGTGCTCCATAAAGGTTCCAGGGTAATTGATCAGGAATGTGCCACTCTAGCTGACATGAACATATTCCCTGGAGACAAGCTTTGGGTGAAAGATTCAGAGATATATGAAAATCGAGATATTGCTGGTAATAAACTTTGTAATTTTAGAATGAACTATTGAGAATAATGTGCCAGAACTAATTTTTCAGTCCAATTTGGTCGTAAGGGGGTTGTCTATTTTTTCATGTGCCAAATAGTCCTCTGATAGGATTTACAAATCTCTAAATGAAAACTACTGGCGCACCATTTTCAGGTGTCATCTAATGCATTTAGATTTCAAATTATGTGTTTAGACCTTTTTGGACTATAGGCTTAGTGAGCATCATTGGGAGAACAATTAAATGGTTAATTTATTCTTTAACTTTAGGTGATAGTCCTTTTACTTGTCGCTCATAGAGTATCTCATTTCCTGTTTCTATACTGTGTTAATTAATATTGGTGTTGCCTTTTGAGCATCTTGGTAGAACTTTATACTGCATGCTCAAAGCCTTTTCAAACCTTTTTAACATGATAGAATAATGAACTATGTGGATAATCAAAGTTGGTTTTATTGGCCAAATTTCCACGAGAGGTGACAAATGGGCCATGTGGCCAAATTTCCACAAGCCCAATTCAACTGGGCTCTAATACCTTGTAGAATTTTGAAACAAGAACCAAATGCACTGCAAAGAAATTTAATGTTTGTCAGGCAGTATGATCTTAGAGGTTTTAAATCTAATATAGTGTATGTGTTGACAGAGGAGATCTAGTAAGATTTGTAGCTTGTGTTGACAAGAAATTTAATGTTTGCTAGGAAACATGTATTCATAATAATGTGGTTACCTATATAATTTACAATTTGCATGACTTTGGGTTTTGTAATAAGGTCTATTAAGTGTTTATGGTGTTTGGTAACCTTACTTTATATTTTTATAATTTATTTGAGGTTTGTATGGAGCGTTACACACATGTAGTCTGTTTTTCGAACCCTTTGTCCTCAAGTTTTAGTAAGTTATCCCTGTGAATAACACTGTCAGTGCGGGCTCTGTTGCTGTTTATTTGATTTCATAATCATTGTTACTCTAATCATACTAAATGTCATTGGTATGATGGTATAGGGATGTTTGATTGACATTTGTAGTATTCCAATATGACACATTAGAAGAGAGGTGTATATTTAGTGGTGCCATTATAAATTTACATGTTGATAATGCTATGTGGCCACAGCTTTGTTTCATGTATGTCCTTGGATTCAGAGTAGACATTACTGTTCACTATATTTACATCATATTGATATGTTCCACAGATGAGCTTTCTGATCAAAAAATGGACCCGCAGCATGCTGAGGAAGGGTTCCGTGGAACTCTTTTGACATCTAGTATCTCATCCCAAGTTGTTCAGGAACCAATCTTTCATTAGCCATTGGTCGCATATAACATCCAACTTTTGTACATATCGATGCTGCTGGGATAGGATCTTCTGGATTTGAAATCTACATTTTGGAGGTAAGTTGTGCCTTTGACATTTTCATTCAACTTTGTTGAATCATCAAATTATTACTATTTAGTATTTGTCGATATCTTGCTCAGTTTTTTGCTCAGTTGTACTCTCAAGCTTATTATAACATGATTGGGTATGTAATCAACATTTTGACATGAAAATGGGGCTCTTCATCCTAACTTCTAAAATGCTGCTCTTACATGATTAATTCTCTCTACATATAAATCGACCTCTACTTTTTTTCCTCTCGATATAAGATGGTTTGTCTTGTAAATAAGACGTGTGGCCATTTTATGTGAAGAGGAACTTATTACAGAAGCAGTGGACTATTCATTGTCTATCCTAACATAAAGTATGTCATATATAGTAAATTTCCACCATGTTTCCTACATTTATTGTACATTACAATTCTGTGGCTTGTGATTGATGTCGATTTGTCCTTGGTCTTTGGCAGAGCTAGCAGTGGAGTTCATGGCTTTACTTCAAGAGGCAGGTCGATTTTGTAACTTAAAACCTTTATTCGGCATTTTGTACTTTGAAGATAAACTGCCTCAGAAAGGATACTATTGAGATCACAGGAACACACTACTTTCGCACATCAAATGCGAAACTTATGTAAATCAGGGTCCCAAGACATTCTTGTTTCAGTTCACGGATATATGGAAAATACTACCTGGTTAATGTCACTCTTGCCGTGTTACTTTGCCACAGTGAATTATCGGGCATGTTAAAGTTTGTGTTCAATGGATCTTGGGCGAGTGCATCAGGGGCATGGTTTTTGGACGTCATTGGTTCTATTCTATGTAACTAAGTTAGAGATTTGTGTGAAAGATAGGGTAAAGGTATGAGTTTGGTGTGCGTGTCATTGTTTCATATTTAAAAGTAGATGTAATTAGTAATCGACCAGGCACATGCTGTCTCTACTACATCTGTAGCTTACTGAATCTGCTCATGTTTCTGTTGACATATTAGAATGTTTAGAAATGGGGCTGAAATAATATGTCTTGTCAAAAGTAGTATTAAAAACATAAATTCATAAAACCTATACAGATCGAAACAGAATTCAAGCGGTCATTGATATAATCTAATCCCTCGATATTCTGATAGTTTCTCTGTTACTAAATGAAATAAATGGGAGGAGTTGGGACAGGTTTTCAGGCACGGAAAAATAACTTAATTTTCCCTCGGCTCTACTGTTGTGCGATATTTAAAAGATGTTTCTAAATTTAAATATAAGTATTAAATATTACTTTTATATACCGTGCATGTGAGGTGATCATGAATGGATACCCGACCTATTATTTTTTAACGTGTACAAATGTGGATCATGAAATCTATAATCCGTTATCCATTCAGAAATGAAAAATGTTAGTGAAGTTCACCCGTTCGGATTTGAATCCGCAAATGCAGTCATGGCCATCATAAATTAAGCAATCAAAATATTTGAAAGAAACAAGGTTCAAAAGTCAAAAGGAAGATAGAGACGAAGTAAAGGAGACTGAGACGAAATAGAGGGAGAGAATCTATAAGTTAAAAAGGAGATTGAATCTACGAGAGATGAAGCCAAAGAATATTGGAGTGGTTTTAGGCCTTTAGAAGCAAATATCAACATGTGAGAGAGTATAAGGAAGAAG
>JAYMTO010000404.1:0-12660 GCA_036898065.1 California macrophylla | reverse complement strand
TAGAGTCAGAACTATTACCTCCCTAAAATAATAAAAGGCTATGATGGGATGTGGATCAAAACATAAAGATGGGGACAAATTGAGTCTGTTAGAGTTTGGACCGAATGGTTATGCTCCTGAAGATATGTTGACTGAAGAGGCAAGGGTTTCCAAGAAACCCTCCGAGAATCATGAATTGTCTCTGTTGGAATGCTAGGGGATTGAGAAGCCCCCCAATCATTTCAAAACCTCCAAGGCCTGATCCGTAGGAGTTTCCCGATTCTTGTTTTTCTATTTGAGATGAAATCAAACGGATAAAAGAGTGATTACATAAAATATAAATTGAATTTTGATAATGTACTGGTGGTTTGTAATAATTTGTGGCAAGTTGACTTGTTAAAATTTCGAGCTATCATATAGATGTTATTGTGGAGATGGAAAATGGGTTTAGATTTCAGTTCACTAGCATCAATGGAGAATCAAAAACCACGGAGAGACGGTTTTTGTTACTTCTTTGAATGATTGAAAGGTCAAGGTGATCTTCCATGGATTTGTGGTGGTGACTTCAATGAGAAAATTAACATGGGTGAGAAGACTGGTGACGTAATCTGAAATGAAGAAGGTATGAGAAGATTTAGGCGAGATCTAATATTCAATGATCTGCGCGAGGTCAGATTCTCAAGGCCAAAATGTACCTGAGATAATAGGAGATATGGGGAGACTAATGTTCAAGAAAGACTTGACAATTTTGTGGTGTATCCTTCTATCTAGACTCAATTTCCAAATATGTTAGTTATTGTTCAGGAATTCTAGATTTGGTCCCCAGCAAGTTTCAACGTAAGAAAGAGGAAGGAAATTTGTTTTCGACCCCTTCTGGACCTGTCACCCTCAGTGTGACGAGTTGGTTAAATCGAAATGGAACAAAATTCAAGGAAATGACCAGGCTGATCTACAAACCAGTCTTATGGAGTGCGCAGACACCTTCAGATTTTGAAGTAAGAGTAAATAGTTTGATTAAGTGAAAATCGCGCCTACCTAAGTTTAGTTATCTGAAATTATCATTTAGTTATCTTGACATTATCACGACAACATGAAACAAAAATAAATTATAGTTCACATAGAGATAAGAAATAACCTCAACGATAATGAAGAACTAGAAAATAAATACAGTGATATTTGTGCATTGAAAACGACAATCATTGTATTGAAAAATACTAATTTATACAATGAAGCAGTTTATACAACGAAAATTACATGTATAAATGACAACACCTAACATCATCAAATATAAAAACATATTTGCATGCTGATAACGCAAATCATCAAAAAGAAATTTACAAAAGAAATCATCAAACATAAAAAAATCATCACTGAAAACATATCATCGGCAAAAAAGCTACGCTCTTGGTAATATTCTTGCGCAGCCTATCCCTACTTTCCACCACTTATTGATCCCATCCAGAATATTTCCATCACTCTTGGTAATTTTTTTATGATCCAAACTATACGCAGAACATACAAGTATATACCTAAGTTTTTCGACAACCAACACCACATGACCACAATTCTCGAACTTCCCATCGAGATATTCTTCACTACTCTTCTATCAATAGTCCAGAGGGATTCATCAATCTTGTTTGCATCCCAGGTTCCCGTCTCCATAATTAAATTTAGGACCCTCAATTCTTCTTATGTAGTCGTTGGTATAGTGATGGGAAGAAAATTAGGAGAATCCAGGATAAAGGGTCCCAGAAAACTCAAATATCATCGCCACTTCCAACTTTGATAAGGCATCTTTTCTTGATGAAAGGGATTGCCCAGACAACACTGTGCCAGAAAGTTGAAGATCCTTTTGGGGCATGAGCCGGATCTGAAATACGTATATTTAACTAACCTGAACATCAAACAAGTCTATGAGGAAAGAAGTCTCCAAACTTAGCCCCTCATAGTTAAAAGTAGACAAAAATGCCCTTCTAATACTGTACTTCTTCTTTCTCCATCTTCTGTCTCTTGAACTTTTATGATATTTATTTCTGGATTTGATTTTGTATTGTTGCAGTAGAATGAACAGATTTCTATATCCATTTCAGATTTGGTTCAATATTTACTTTTTGTGATTTCTCGGATAATGCCCAAAAATGGTAGATTCAGACCAGAAAATCACAAAAGAATTAGAAAAAGAACAGACCCTCATGTTCAGATGGGTTAGCACAATAACACGCTAATAATTACAGAAAAAAGGAAATTGGATCTGAGAACCAAATTTTGGGGTTTCAAAATTTCAATTGAGGTCGTGAAGATGGAAGGAGGAGTCGCCGGAACACCTCGACGCCGTCGTCTCGCGCTGGAACAGAGCGGACGAGCAGAGACGGACCGACAGAAGCGGCAGAGCGGCGCTGAAACAAAGCGAAGTCGCGTGCTCGTCCTCCATCTCCGGCGGAGGAGTAGCTATGTAGGGTCTGCTCTGCTGCTGCCACCAGACCCTGCTCGCCTGTCTCTTCTCTGCCTCACGATTTTCTGGGTTATGTAGAGGTGAGGTAGAGAGCGCAACAGATTTCTATACTCATCAAATTATAAATCTACCAAATACCCATCTCACACAAAATCAAAATTTGAAATCATAAAAAATCAAATCATTGTAAATATTGAACTAAATATGAAATAGAAATCTGTCCATTAACACAAAATCAAATCCATAAAAAATATCAGAAAATATCAAGAGACATGAGATGGATCTACAATACTAGAGGGGTACTTTTGGCATTATGAAAAATGATTCACGATTTCAGTCTAGGATTTTGGACAGGGAAACCAAAAATTATCGTCATGACAGCCATATATGATCGTAAAATTAGTCACTTTTACACCGTATATCCGTGTAATTAAATATGATAAAAAAAGAGGATTTATGTGCATAAGCATTTATTTACTCTCTTGTTTTGAACGAGTATAAGCATTTATTTAGTCTCTTGTAGCGTAGAAGGGCATGTGATAATTGATAGCGAATAAAGAATCCTCACCTCTCACTCCATCATATCATCTATCTACGCTCTTCCTCTTAATCATTACTTTCTTTTTATTTTTATTTATAGGAGAATAAATTAAACATAATATATAATACGACTGTGTGACTCAGAAATTGCGACCTCGTGAATTGAGCTCTTATCTGACTCACTCGTCCCGTGGTAACTCGCGCATTTTACTCCTCGATCGTGCAATTACCATTGTACCCTTTATTTTATTTACCATTACCAATATTCAATCGTACTTTTAATCATTAATTTATCCAATCAATGATGAACACGTAAATATTACACCTCTCTCTACCAACTAGAGAATAAAAACAAGCCACAGAAATGGTCCCAAACGACAATGAAAACACATTCGTGCTAAGTTGCCTTCAATATTTTGGCTGACTAACTACTATAGCTATCTAGGTTGCGTTCCTTTCAACAACACGATTATCATTTTTCCATTCTTTTTATATAAATTGTATGAGTTATTTGATTAATCTATTCTATATATACATATTTTATTACAAAAGTATATAATATAATATTAAAAGATTGTTTTGTACACAAAAATAAATGATAAAGGTAGTACGGCTCCGTTTATTGAGTAGTGTTTTGTTTGTTTATAGGGTGGAAATAAATAGAGTAATGAATGATGAGAGATTTATGGCCTCACGGAACCGACTTGCTCTTGCGAATGGGAGGTTCTGCTTCCTTGTCACTCGAACAACAACGAAAGAGAAAGGACATCACAACGGTCACATGATCTCCATCTCAATAATTAAAACCACATTTCGAGTTTAATAAGGATAAGTTGGTGTTCGAAAAAGGTGAGTTTGAAATGAAAAAGAAAAAGAAAAAGAAAGGGCATAAATGGTTCGCCCAGATAAGGGACGACCATGGATCGACTTTATTACTATATAAGAGAGAAATGCCATTAAAAGAAGCAAATAATTACTATAACCATACAAAAGCCTTACAAATGGGAAGAAACATGTCCTACACTAAAGCAAAGCCTTCTCTACTTTGGGGACTTTGTCACCATTCTCTAATTTGGGTTCCTATCTTCTGTTGGTTCGTTTCTCTGTCTATATCATAAGTTATTATATCTTGGTGAGCTCTCTTCCCATATGAGCTGCATTGAGCCAGCAATGAGATTTCCTCATCGGAAAGCATCAGTCGGCCAGAAGTCAGGTAGTGCAGAGCACCCCACCTTCTCCTGAACAATAATAACATGGAGATTGAGCGACCAAATTGAATAACTACCGTGAGAAATCGAAATATGGCATGAAATAGATAGTGTTTTTTCATGTTGACATAAGTATGAACCTCTGTTTCTTTGTGTTGTCGATCCCATCTGATATCCTGGATGTTTCGAATCTTGAAATGCTGCCCAATGAAGAAACATATTCATGGAAAGCAGTGCCTTTTAGTGCCAAGTAAGATTTTGAAGGAACCATGGACTGGATTGCATCGAAAAGCAATGGTTTCCTCTCACTGCATATTGAACACCAGATTAGCATTAACTTTTAGGTACATCAATGTAAAAACTAATAAGCAAGTCGAGACCTAAGCAGCAGAAGGGATGCCATATAAAAATGCATGTAAAGCTCAAAGACTCGAGGCCAGACCTTTCTGATGCTATATCATGTCTTGGAGGGCTCATCCCAAAATCAGTTGCAGCATGTGAGGTCCTACTTGCCCCGTCATACTGTCCCAGTAATAAACCTGATGTAAGCATATTAGTTGAGGAAGCCAATGTCTCCGAGGTATCTATCCTGGTCTCAGGGTTAATGTTTGATCTTACAGCAGCAACATCTTTGGCGTATACACAAAAACCATGCTGTGCAACTGAGGAAGTCATTCGCAATAGCTCATCTTGCCAGCGAAATGCATCAAAATCTGCATCAGGTATAATTGATGGTTCCAGAGATCCCTGAAAGAATACCCAATTGCCATAATGGATTAGACAAGTATGATAAGAAAAGAAAAGGATCATTCAGCACCAAGTACACCACTTACATTCATAACAGGTTGGATACCGGGAAACAACACATCGACTTCTGAAATTAGGTTGCTCATTCCATAAGCAAGGTTTAAGATTTCACAAGCATCTTCTTTTTCCAAGGAGGCATATTGCCTCAGATCTGCGCGACAGCCACGAAGTTTCCCCCATGATTCTTGTACTGAATTAGGCACCCCTGAAGGTTTAGATTTCTTCACGAGTCTGGTACACCTGTTGAAATCCATACGACTACATTGGTCCATCAGGTGGTAGCCTCTTCCAGCAGCCTCAAGTTGTTCAGTTTCAAAATCTTCTGCATCTTCATGAGGAGATTCTGCAACTTCAGTACAGTTATCTTCCACTGCGAAGGAATTTGTATGGAATATGGGTATAGCTTTATCAAAACTTTCATCTTCAATTTGTGGCGAGTGTTGTATCAACTCACTGTTCACTTCAACTTCTGCAGGAACGGCATCAACATGAAAACATGAGACTGCTCTAGATAACAGCTCTTTTTCTTCCTCCATTTCGGTCTCTGGAACAAATGATGACTCTGGCACATGGGAACAGGATACGTCAACTGACTTGCATGAGTTAGTTATGTGTATACCACTGGCTATTTCTGATATCTGATCAAAGTTCTCTATTTTCTCCACATTAGAATCATGCTGCATATCAGCTAGTGGATTGAAACAGTTTCCCATTGTAAGCCAATGAGAAGAAAAGTCATGGTCAACTTCAGGAAATAACTCCCAGTTAGTATCCTTGATTGGAACTATAGGAATTCTGTCTGCTGTTTCTGAAACCCGATAAAGGTTCTCTGTTTTCTCCGCTTCGTAACCATGTTGCTCGTCAGCTAATTGTTGGAAACAGGTTTCCATGATAGGACAATGTGAAGGAAAGCCGCTGACAACTTCAGGGAATAACTCCTGGTTAGTATCCTTGTTTGCGGGAATCACAATACTGTTATCGATGAACTCCTCTTCAGAATCAGAAGATACAACATCAAGTTTCCTCCGAGTCTTTCGCCGAGAAAACGCTACTGGGCTGCCCGAGGAACTGGGAAACTCGGAAGCAACACCAGATCTAGTTTTGATGTCATTGTAATCATCAGCATAACAATTCCTGTTCAACATAGCTTGCTTTTTAGCCTCTACATTGTCTGTAGCATTGTTATGCCTCTCCAGATCATTCTGTATTTCTTTATTGGAAACTTTTCCTTCCCTCATTGTGGTAACATTCTCCTCCAACATGGCCAATGTCTTGTCAATCTCCTTCTGAACAAGCTGAGATAACTGTGAGGGGGAATCCCACGGGATTATCTTTGGTAGCATCTGATGGCCAGCATCAAGATCAAATACCAGTGGACAAAATGTTGTCAGTATTCCCCTGTCTGGATAGTCAAAAGAATTTATGTTAAAAAATACTTTGAAAAATAATCCCTACAGCTGGACCGAGCAACAATTAGTAGAAAGTGCAAGGAAATCAAGGACTTCAACTTGAGGCTAATGTGGTATGTCAAATTCTCAAAGCATTTGGAAGAACAAATTCATCCTTTCACATGAATTAAGAAATAAACATGATAAAGAGTGTCAGTAGTCCCCTATGTGGATATTGTGAAAAGCTCCAAAATAGTTCATGAAGTATGCACTTAGTTCTTTTGTTAGAATCTCTTTTCCTTGTGAAATTATTACTCTTTTTTCTCAAAATATGATTAGCTGATATAAAAAGAGTTTGCACTTTGTTCTAATTTATACCATGAACAATGCTTTCTTCCAATTTAATCTCCCAAGTATGTAGTTTTGTTCCAATTTACTCCTTGTTATTGCCACAGCAAAGGTCTAAATTTGGAACAAAAAAGTATCACTAATAAGTTAATAACCAAGTCATCACACACCATAAAGAAACTAACTAAACAAAGTCAAGAAAAAGAGCAACCAACATATATCTTCAGCTGTGCTAAATTGAAATGCACAAGCAATTGCACGAAAAGCAATGATCAATGCAATAGATAACAAGTTCACTTTCCTATGGTCCAAACAAACAAGAGATTCATTTATGTTTTACTCATGAGCAGAATGTAAATGAATTACTAGTACTGGACATGTTCATGTGCACACTTCACCCCCGCTACCAACACCACACAGAGACAAACAAAGAAGAAAATATAATAAAATGCATCCTAGTGTTGCATGATTAACCAACCTTTTCCATTTACTTGATCACGGCACCAGAACTGGAGATGCATAATGGTTTTCCGAATATCACCATGACAACATCCAATCAATTGTTCTATTACTTGAGGTTGAACTTCAGCTTTCTCTGCTACACATATCTACAGAACAGAAGCCATAATGAACTCAATAGAGCACATATTGACATTGTGGAGAGCTTGTCAACAAGTAAATTGAATCAAAATAATGTACCATATATAGATGGTGAAGCAGTTCCTTCACTGACGGCATCATGAAACACACTTCTAATCTGTCCAATTTGTCTGGCAGGAGAAGACTGTTATCTGGTATTAACATGATACAAAGAGTTAAATCATTGATAAATTATCATACCGCATTACATGTCTAGCAACAAGGAAATATATATAAAGGGCAACCCCCTTACTATTGCTGGTCAATATAATGGGCCCTTTTGCAGCATCAGCAATATGTTGTATTGAAGCAATGAAACCACGATCTTCAGGAAGAACGACATCAACATCCTCAATGAGAAGCAATAATTTAGTATCTTGGCCACAGGCAGTTCCATTCTCCTTGCAGAAAAATTCCCCAGATGTCCCAGTGACATCTCGAGGGTCTTCCTCATCAGGTATGGTTACTACTTCAACTACTTCATTGTCAAAATGTTGTCCTGCTATACCATTGTGTAAAGCTGGAGAACTCTTCATATTCTGCTTCTTACGTGAATCAGCAGAATTTTTCGTTGACCTGAAAGAAATTTACTGTAAGGTGTAGTTTAGATGATAATTTAATTTGACATATAAACAAATATTTCTGGAGCCATAATTGGTCATCAATCAATAGAATAGAAAACTAAAATAAAATGCAGGTATTCTGATACAGAATGACAAACCAGTTAAGCATATTGGATCTCAAGCACTCTTCAAATTCATGCTTCAAGACAGATCCACTTCGCCACTGAGATGCATTACTCTGTGGGACAATATATTAGATATATTTAGAACTTAATTGCTAGGCTATTATCATGGTGCTAAATCAGCATACAGAAACAACAGTTATCTAAGACATTTTGAGCCATGGATAACTAAATAAAGATTGCCCTGAACTAAAATACATATTCAAAGCATGTGCCTGGTTTCTTTTATGGTAGAATTATCAATTATCATGAGAGATTAACTAGTAAAATATATTAAATGATAAATATCATGAGCATAACCAAAGCAACCACCTTGCAATTTCATTATTTCAAAATGTAAAAGGATACAGAAAATACAAATGCTTAATTGAAGTATATCATCACAAAAAAAGAATTATAAACCATGTCGTTCAAATAGTTTTCTTGGCAATTTCTTCAAAGAAACTCCACCGTATAGTCCAAATCACCCCATCTTTAATTATCATTCAAATATAAAATGGTCGGAAAAATATACCCACAAGTTCTGGTCTTTCATTTTAAAGCATGCATGGGATGAAAGGAGGTCTGGACTCACAGTTATGTCCATACTCCATACATTATAATAGTATATTCAACTTTTGATGATTCTTTCCATGAAAGGATGTAAATGATCATTGATTGGCATCATAAATAGTCCAAAGGGGGCGAAATAAAAATATATATAATAAACTGAACAGTACCTCAAGAACTTTAAACCCTTGCTCTTTCGCACAAGCATAAATAGCTGCGGACTTACCACTCTGCACCAAGAATGGGATACGCGTAAACCACAACTATTAAAATTTTCATTGAGCATATCATTCTATGAAAGGAAACATATGTTGAATCAGTACAACAATAGAATTGTAGTCTAGTAATCATGCTATAGTAATAGTTCCAATGGAATAATAAGATCTATATTAAACTTCTAACAATGAATAAATACATATATTGCACTTCAAAGAAAATGTAATATTACATACCCCAGCAGGTCCTGTAACTAGGAGAATATTTTTCAGGGTAGCCCCTTCATCTATATTCTCAGAATCAGTATCACTTTGGTCATAGCTATAGTTGTTATCTTGTATGTTGTGTTTAACATGGCCAGTTGAGTCTTTACTGGTCATTGAATCCCTTTGATGCCAACAATGTAGCCACTCACTCAAAAGCTTTACTGATTCAGCATTACCGCAGACCTGTAGGAAAAATGTGTTAGTCTTAGAGATAATGACCATAAGAAGAAAAAACAAGAGTAGCAGACTAGACATATAACTTTGTATGTAGAAGTTCATTAAAATAAGCTAACCTCAACGGCTTTTTTTGGCTGATATTTATCTATCCATAAGCTATCCTCGGGGTGACTACCACAACAAAGATAGTATGACTTAGCCCTGTAAGGTAGCAACATTGTAAAGAAAACAAGAAGAATCAGTTTCTAGAATTAGTAATTGTTAAAACTAATGGATAACTACTGAAACATTATTATGCCTCATCTTTCAAATTAGAGAATGGACAGAACTTGAGGGGCCAACGTAGCTGGAACAAAATCATGTGAAAAGAAAACATCCGTAGAACAAAGTAGACCCCATAAGCAACCAGTATGATTTGACCAAACAATATTAAAATATCGTTCAGGAATCATTCTGTAGTGCAGACAGCAACCAACTTGCGAATGAGCAAACTTAGGAGAGTTATGTTTTGATTTGATATCAATCCCCCTTGGATCATTTTGTACACTACCAAAGTTGATATCATTTGGCTTCAACCTAGAATGCAGCTTATCCTGCTTTATTTTAGTGTCCATATTATCGGAGTCAGCGTGTTTTAGCATCGTCAATTTGCAAAGCATGCCTAACTGAAGCACTTATACACCCATACTTTGAAATATTTGATTATGCTTTCATTGCATATTCCTTGTAGGATGAGTTTCCCATTTGAAAAGGTGTGGGGGGATTGGAATTCCATAGATTAGTCTATAAAATTAGTGAAGTTCAAAAGAGATTATACGATTTTATGGCATGTTTCGTAGACATTTGTTATAAACTAGCCACCTAATTGTAAATTTTCAATAAGTACACATAAAATTCAGTTGTGATAGTGATAGAGCGATAATGGAAGAAAAAACATGCAAACCTACAGGGCACATGATCCTAGGACCTTAACATGGTTGTTGAGTGACCAAAAGAACTATATTTGGAGAAGTCCAAACATAATAGTTACAAGTTTTTTTTATCCTTGGGATTTTCTACCTTATTGTCCTTCTTCATCCATCCTATATAGTTCCATGGCCTCCATCGATTCATGTATTTTCTTACTACTTTCACGTAGACTTAGAACTATACAAATTACAAAATAAAACACATAACAATGTAACAGCTTTTGAACAATTTTAATCCTAACCTTTCCTCGAGAAGTCTTTGCTCCTCAACACCCGACTTACTTACAAGACCATCACCAACTGGAAGGGAATCAGCATCAAGGTTCTGCAAAATGAGAACACCATGTAGTGTCATATGGCAAGAATACCAGTGAAAGAGAGCAGATGATGAAGTAAATTCTTTTGCATGTAATAATATAATGTAAGATAAAAGTGCAGTAGTACCACTTTGGTATCCTTAATGAGTGGATCAAATGTCAGCTCGTCAGCTGCCAATGCAGAGACTGTTGGCAGTGTTTCAAGCAAATGCTCTTGTTCAACAATACGTTCATTCAGGCACACCTTATTTTGATGAAATGATGTGCATGAAGGTTGTGAAGTAATGGACAATCTGTCCAAATTTAAGGACTCGACAAGACCCTGAAAGCCTGATGATATAAATTTGTCTTCTAGATCATAACTGGTACTGACAGATGTTTCCTCGCAAAATGTCCAATTCCTCCAATCAAGACACACATCATCATCCTGCATAGCATATTTAAGTTTTCACCTCAAGTGAGAACAATATATACACTACAATTTAGTACACCAGGGAAAAACTAGGAGACCCACGTTAGATTGTTGTCTACAGGCTGATGAGAAATCAAGATCAAAGCATACCTGATTTTTGTCAAATACATGGATAGGGCCAATGGTAACATTTTTATTCCTTTTCTCACTGGAGGGGCAGTTTTCGACATCTATTACATCTTTTTGTTTCTTGGCTACTTTCCATGATGAGAAAAAGGGATGCAGTTGCTTTCCTGCAGACATTCGTGAATTTTCCTGATATAGGGAGAGACAAACATGCTTAGTAATGAATCAAATAAAAGAGACGTGCACTGAACAGATTCTAACAGTATAAGGTTCAATTACTAGTGTTACTAAAAGACGTAGTGCAGAGAATAACCACTGACCTCAGCTATTATCTTAGCCTCTAATCTCAGGTTAGGAATTGGAGGAGGAGATGCATCCTCATTCAATATTTTCCTGGAGCATGAGCCGTTCGGGCCATCCATTTTCAGGTTTTTCTTTGGAGTACTCTTTTTCCTTGGTGTACTGTTCCTCTTTGGTGTACCATCAGCGGCCTCCTTGTCTTTTACCTTCTGCAAAAACAGAGAACATCTCACATTCTACATTTTGGTGCTAATTTAGTTCCCAAACACATAAATTTCCTTAAACCAGGCTAAATTAATAAACCTAACGATCAAATTAAGTTCAATTTTAGCTTGTTTCCAATTATCCTTCAAATTCCCCAACCTAATTGTTACAAAACAAGCTCGAATGATCCAAATTCAAGTCAAATTAGCCAAATTGAAACAATCACCAAAACAAACTCTCCCACAAACAACTCACCTTCTTCGGAGATCGTGGCTGAGGAGCTGTTTTGGCCTTCCGCTTTGGCTTCTTCTTCTGACTCCCAGTGCAGTCCTCGTCTTCGGCGCTGTTTTTATCTCCCTTTAGATAATCACCACTGGTTTCAGCTTCCGGTGGCTTCTGCGGGAGCAGCGTGGACTGCACCATTTTCCGGCGGACGCTTCTCTGATTCGACGGCGGGGGGTCACCGGCATTGGCCGCCGCCTCTGGCTGAGGTGACTTATGAGCATCCATTATAGGTTAATTTAGGATTCTGAAATTAGGGTTTGGGGAGAGAGACGTTGGGGATTTTGTTTTCTCCCCGATGGTGTAATGGTCAAGTGCGTGGTGTTGATGGAGGGAATTACGAATCCGTTCCCGCCTTGGAATAAGATTTTTCGGTTTCGAGAGTTCCTCTTCCCATTCTCTTATGACTCACTTCCAAAAATAAATACTTGATTTATCAGTTTAAAATTTTATGTTAAGTTAGAATTATAATATTATTTATTTTTTAAATACATATACCCGACCGACCCAAACTTTACCCGGATTGAACAAGGCCCGTTTAAGTTTGTGTGGGCCGAACCACAATATTCTTTTGAACCTCACCTTGTGAGAAAAATAGTTCACACCCACGTTGAATGAAATTACTGAAAACCCCTCCTTGTTCATCAAAGTGTCCCGAAAGAAGTGATAATAAAAGTGGATCCTGTCGAGGGTAAATTGGTCTGGGAAACCGTTGTCTAGACTCTTAGAGTGAGAGG
>JAYMTO010000403.1:0-12664 GCA_036898065.1 California macrophylla | reverse complement strand
CAAGTTGCAGTTTTCATAGAGATAGAAACAACAAATGCATCTTCTGTATCAATATATGACGACATTGATGTGGTTCTTGCCTGATTTTAATGAAGCCATTATACAGACGGAGTGAAGCTTCTTTTTTTTGAAAGACAGACACAGAGTGAAGCTGAATGAATTATGTGAAATTTAGCATAAAAACTATAACGGTATAAAATTAACTGTTCAAAATAAATCAATGTATTTGATCGGAATTTAATAATTAAATATCGAAATTGATCGTTAAACAATCAATTGATTTGATTATTAGTTTGTGTTATTCTATTTAACAACAAATTAAAATTTGAGTAATAGTTAATCTTTTTTGTTTTCACTAGAACTAACAATGTGACGGGTATAATATATTTTGTTCTGTCTTCACCGGGTAGAAGAATTTTTTATTCACTGTTCTTGAATAGTTGAAATAAATTTTTAATAAATTGACAAAAATTAACAAGAATGCAATTTAATTGAAAATAAAGAACATATATAACTTGACCAAATATATAATACGAAATTATAAATTTTCTTCTATTGGGTGAAAGTATTAAATACGAAAAAATTTGTTATCCTTAAAACATGATGGAATTGGTTAAATCTTATTTTTCACTAACAGGAAAAACAAAATCTGTTTTCATTTCTCGAACTCGCGTCTCTCGAGCTCACACTCAGTCTTCACGTACCTACAAAAGCCCAGCTTAAACCCTAAAACCAGTAACAATAACAATTATGAGCAGAAGGAAGCTCAAATCTCTCATCCTTCTCTCTATCTCCAATACTGCTTCCGCTACCTCTAACCCCTCTATCTCTTCCCATTTGTTCAGAGTCTCAACCCCGACTCCCAAATATTCCCGCCAAAACATCCTCTCCCATGTCGCCAGATTCTTCTGCACCTCCCCCTCGGACAATCTCGATGGATTGGTTGATCCAGACGACCCGATTTTGAGGGATGCTAAGCGGGTCGAGTCCGTTTCTGCGGAAGAATTTGCCTTCATCCGAGATTCTATGCTCCGCTCCGATGCTGATTCTGGGCATTCAGGGCCAAAGGCTGAGCTTGGTGAGTTTTCAAAAGACGCTATTTCGATAACTGATGCTATTCGAAATAATGGTGATGGTTTTGGGAACGAAACCCAAAAATTTCTTAGGCAATTTAGGGAGAAACTGAATGAGTCCTTGGTGGTTGAGGTCTTGAATCTGTTGCAAAATCCTGAATTGGGGGTTAAGTTTTTCATGTGGGCTGGGCGGCAAGTAGGTTATGCTCACACTGGGGCTGTGTACAATGCATTGTTGGAAATGATGGGATCCAATAATAGTGATAGAGTGCCAGAAAGTTTTTTGCAAGAAATTAGTAATGATGATAGAGAGGTGCTTCGTATTTTGTTGAACTTTCTGATCAGAAAGTGTTGCCGAAATGGTTTGTGGAATGTAGCTGTGGAAGAGCTAGGACGGCTGAAGAATTTTGGCTACAAGCCCACAAGATTGACTTATAATGCTCTGGTTCAAGTGTTCCTTAAAGCTGATAGACTAGACTCAGCTTATTTGGTTCATAGGGAGATGTCAACTGCAGGGTTCACAATGGATGATTTTACAATGGGATGTTTTGTGCATTCTCTTTGCAAGGTTGGTCGTTGTAGGGAAGCCTTAATGTTGATTGAGAAGGAAGAATTTGTGCCTGATACAGTACTTTATACAAAGATGATATCTGGGCTGTGTGAAGCTTCACGTTTTGAAGAAGCTATGGATATCTTGAACATAATGCGGTGTAATTCTTGTCATCCTAATGTGGTCACTTATCGGATTTTGCTTTGCGGGTGTTTGAGCAAAAAGAAGCTTGGTAGGTGTAAGAGAATTCTTAGCATGATGACAGCTGAAGGTTGTTATCCAAGTCCAAGGATATTTAATTCACTTGTTCATGCTTATTGCGTATCAGGAGATTATGCTTATGCCTATAAGTTGCTTAAGAGAATGCTGGCATGTGGTTGCCGGCCTGGCTATGTGGTTTACAATATACTGATTGGTGGTATTTGTGGGAATGAGGTGCCTAGCTCAGATGTGTTGGAGTTGGCTGAGAAGGCTTATAGTGAGATGCTTGCTGCAAGGGTTGTATTAAATAAGATCAATGTCATTAATTTTGCAAGGTGTCTTTGCAATGCTGGGAAGTTTGAGAAAGCACACAATATTATTAAGGAAATGATGACCAAGGGCTTTGTACCTGATGCTAGCACATATTCCAAAGTTATTGGCTTCTTGTGCAATGCCTCCAAGGTAGAATCAGCGTTTTCATTGTTTGCAGAAATGAAAATGAATGGTATTACCCCTGATGTCTATACATACACAATTTTAATTGATAGGTTTTGTAAATCTGGCCTCATTGAGCAGGCTCAGAACTGGTTTAATGAAATGGTAAGAGATGGTTGTGCTCCTAATGTTGTGACCTACACTGTTCTTATACATGCTTACCTTAAAGCGAGGAAGCTAACCAATGCCAATGAACTCTTTGAGATGATGTTATCTGATGGTTGTGTGCCGAATATTGTCACATATTCTGCTTTAATTGATGGTCAATGTAAAGCTGGAGAGATAGAAAGAGCTTGCAAGATTTATGAGAGAATGAGGGGTAATGTAGACAGCCCAGATGTAAATAACTATTTCAGTGTTGATGATAGCAATGCCAAACAACCAAATGTTTGTACTTATGGAGCTTTGGTGGATGGTTTGTGCAAAGCTCACAAGGTCAGAGAGGCTCGTGAATTATTGGATGCCATGATTGCAGAAAATTGTGAGCCGAATCATATTGTTTATGACGCTCTTGTAGATGGATTTTGCAAGGTTGGGAAGCTAGATGATGCACAAGAGGTGTTTGCCAATATGACAGAGCGTGGATATGATCCAAGTGTGTATACTTACAGCTCGTTCATTGACAGATTGTTTAAGGATAAACGACTAGATCTTGCTTTAAAGGTCTTGTCCCAAATGCTTGAAAATTCTTGTGCTCCTAATGTTATTGTTTACACATCGATGGTTGATGGTCTTTGCAAAGTTGGGAAGACTGATGAAGGTTATAAGCTTATGGTTATGATGGGAGAAAAAGGGTGTCTCCCAAATGTTGTTACTTATACTGCTATGATTGATGGCTTCGGGAAGGCAGGTAAAGTTGACAAATGCCTTGAGCTCTTCAAACAAATGGCTGAAAAGGGTTGTGCTCCAAATTTGATCACCTATAGCGTTTTGATAAACCATTGTTGTGCCGTTGGGTTTTTGGATGAGGCTCACCAACTTTTAGATGAGATGAAACAAACATATTGGCCTATACATGTTATGTCTCATCGTAAAGTCATAGAAGGTTTTAACCGAGAATTTGTAATGTCTCATGGGCTATTAGGCAATATGAGTGAAAATGATTCAGCGCCAATTAGTTCAGTTTACAAAGTTCTAATTGATAACTTTATTAAGGCTGGAAGGTTGGAGGTGGCTTTGGAATTGCATGAAGATATCTCATCATTGCCACAATATTCAGCTACAAACGGAAGTATACATGCTTCTTTGATTGAAAGCCTCACCCTTGCAGGTAAGGTTGACAAAGCCTTAGAGCTATATGCGGATATGGAAAAGAAGGTTGGTGTTAAAGAGTTGAGCACATCCGTTCACCTTATTAAGGGGCTCACCCAAGTTAACAGGTGGGAAGAAGCGCTTCAGTTGGCAGATAGCCTATGTCAGATGGTTCGTCTTTCCAACTCATCTTTCTGACTTCATGCTTAGTTTATTGCGTTAACATGTCTTTCTTGCTGAAGTCCTAAGTTCTTATTACTTTATCAAATATAACATGCTGGTGGTGTTGTGAATATGCTATATACACCTGTTTATTTACTGTGTTTGGGCCTATTACTTGCCAACTCTTAAGCTGTGTACTTTCTTCATGTTATACGATTTGATGTTTTTTCAACAAACCTTTTCTTCCTGATATACAAAAGCATATAGTTTGTTTGAGTAGATTTGATATAGACTTTCCTTGAGTTATCCTGCCAGCCTTTGATCCATAAGTTGGAAAATGGATTGGGTTGTTAAGGTTACATCTAGATACATTGAGTGCATTGTTAGCTCCTTCACTTTACTAATGTCTGCAGTTTTGCTATATTTACCTGATCAATATTTATGGAAATAAATTATTTATTTGGGCAGAATGTTCTTTGGCACCATGGAGACGAGACATCTAACAAAAACTAGCCTTTTTTGTACATTGGTTGCATCCACTCAAGGTTCTGATGTGTAAATGGTCGCTTCATATTCGAATGTCTTGGCTTGTGGAGATTCACTATTAGAGTTCAAGAAAACCTGATGGTGTCAACAGTTACACGCCAAGTGAGTATTTTAATGATAATTTATCACTAACGATCGCAATGATTTTGTGAATCTTAAATTAGTTGAACAATACCATATGGCTGAGCACAGAAGATCATAGCACCATAGCAACAAAACGTAACCACGTGGAATTCAAGGCAATTTAGTCCCAAAAGTCAAAGACGGTCTTTCTTAGAAATGATGGGCGCGAAGCTATTAAAATAATAATAATAATAATAATAATAATAATAAAAATCTCGTCTTTCTGACTCTCTCAAAATAAAACAGAAGGGCAGGAAAAAAAACGAATATAGAATTAAAAATAGAGCCGAGCTTCTCTCTTGGAACTTCCTACGACGCCGTTTTGTCCCCAAAATAAATAAATTAAATCCTTCCCATTTCGACTGCGTCTAGTATTATCCCTCTACCAATATCTTTCCCTCTCTGAAAGTTGCTTTCTTCTAAACTTTCTCTCGTTTTCTCGCCCTCCAAACAGGAATCAGTGTGAAATCTTCCTCAAAACAGAAATTACACTCATTCATCACTCCTGTTTCTCTCCTCATGGAACTAGACCTCATGGACATCGTCGAAATCGCACCCCAGGCCTCTTCTCAGTCTCCAAACCTGCTCAAGCGGAAGGAGGTTCGAGAATCGGAACTATTTGCTCTTGATCTCTTTATGATATTGCATGATATTATCTTTTTTGGAGATCTCATTGCTTCTTCGTTTTCTGATTGCCTTATTGGTTCTCCGATCCCAGTGGAATCACTCTTCTTTTACTCAAATTTTGTGTGCTTTTGTTCATGATCGGGTGACTGTTCCTTCAGTGATCATCTCGGACTTGGATTTGTAGCAAATCCTATACTTTTTTTTTGAGGTTTTTAAGGTTCCTTGGTTGCTGATTTGTTTATTACTTGCCAATTCAATGAGCTGCTGCTATTCTGTTTTTGTTCTGTTCGTGAAAAAGCTATTTTATGTGTGTGTGTGTGTGTTCAATGAGCGGTGAAATTTAAGTGTGTCATGAAGTTTTAAAATAATGCAAGAGAGATGCTGATTGTTCTAAGGTAATAATTATTTTTTTCATCAACAAAAGACTGTTTGTGTCATTATTTTGTCCAATTGAAAGGAAAATTGAGGCAAGAGTGAATTTTGTTGGTGGAGAAAATGGTTTGACTGACATAATGGGATTTGGGAACTTCATAGGTGTACATGTTGAGTTTGATTAGACATTGATGATCTCATACTTTGAATTTTTGATCTAGTAGATGACTGGCAATGAACTTGTACATTTGGTTATGTTTTATTCTTATAAGTGTGTGATTTGATTCTGGATAGGCTTGGTGTAGTTTAGGTTACAACTAATTAATTTCAGTTTTCTTTTTCGTTAAATATGAATATACTGAATTAGGAGGTTGAATATGATTTTTAATTTTTTTAGTTAAACATTGTGAAAGTACGAAGACGATGAAAGTAAAAGCTTAATTTAACGGCAATGTAGTATGTCAACGAAAGTTTTTTTCTTAATCAGAAAATGAATTATCCCTATCTTCTTTCATTTATAGTTCTTGTTTTATGCTAGGTGGAGTGGAGCTGCTTGTTTAAGGCTTCCTTATTCCCTCGGTTTCTCATAATTCCAATATTTATAAATGTTAAACAAATGTATGACAGAAAATTTTGTTTTGTATATTTCTTGGATGGTAAATTTGGGGCATATGTTAGTCTTAGGTGTCCTTCTCATGGAGTTTGAATCGCATGTAGGCTTTAATCATTGCTAATTTTGAGTTTCTGTCATCATCCCCAGCCCTAGGAGATGTTAGGTTGAAGGATGAAATTTTTGGCATTAGCGTGGGTTGAGACCAAGTTTCCTTGTATGTTTATATTAATTATAAGTATAATACTCAGGCATATTCATACACAAGCAGATGCATGACACTTCTGTGAAATGCGGGTTTTGAATTGATTACCCAGTGCTAAAACCACATTCATATCATATCTAAGCTTGAGCTAGAAATTATTGTTCGTGGCGAATGCAAGCATGGATTGCCTTGTCTTCTGAAAATATTTCCTAGTAAAATAAATACTCAAATCTGTGTATTCAAATATATTGGCTCAGTCACTTAAGTTCTTTTATACCCCTACTGTTTTATCATATTACTTTTGTATGATATTCTAGTTTGTTTACGTCTCTTCATTGATGTTATATATTTGTTTTTAAGGCGGACATTGTTCTTATCTTTTTACCCAAATGGCTAAAAGTAATTTTTTTGCAGGTCGTACTTCATGAAGTAATTGATGATGAAGAAGATGAAGATTCTGCTGATATGATGATGATCATTGATAAGAAACTTGCCTCAAGGAACAAAGGGAAGACAGTTAAAAACATTTCTAATGGTTATTCCGATCATCAATATGAGGTACATGATAACCTATTGTAATTTTACCATATCCTTACACTAGTATGTTCCAAACACGTAATTGCTGCCCTGCAATGAAGCTTATAGAATACTTCTTTATATACCTTTACAGGTACCTTACGGCAGAAATTCTCTTGGTTCTGGTGGTGTGGATACCCTTGGAACATCGAATTCTGTTGAATACTTGAAGAGTTTTTCCCCTGACTCTCTTTATTCAATCAGCCCAGGCAGTAATAGTTCTGACAATTATCAAGCTGCTGACAGATATATTGATTTTCACACAAATGATGTTGACGAATATGACATTTTGCAAGCCCAGTTTGATAAGGTGGACATTCCTTCCGGAGTAGAGGCGGTCTTTCCATGGTTACCAGATCTATCCCAAATTAAAAGCAAGGCCCCTATTGGCAGTAGTTCAAACTATAGGAGTCCTAAGAAGTCAGGACATGGGTTTCCTCTTCATGAGATAGACCCTTTTCCCTCTATCTGGTCATCAGAAGCCTCTAAATTTGGTATGAATACTGGGATTAACCCTCCTGAGGCAGAGCTGTCCGCAAAGATCGAGAAAATAAATAAGTTCTTTCCACAAGCTGTTCATGGTGAAAATAAATCAGCTGCTTCAAAACCCAGTGGGAGTGCATTGAAGAACCACCTTTCATCTCGATCTTTGCACCTTCTGAATTCTAAATTTTATTCAAATAGTTCAAGTAGTTCTCAGAATCAGTCAAATTCTACGAAGCCTCCTCATGGATTTGAGCCTACCTCACAGGGACATGATTATTTTCCCACTTATTTAAAGGCGAAGAGTGGTAGCAATATGGGTTATTCTAATTTCCCTTCTCAAATGGGCGCGTTGAATTATCCTCTTCCTCCTGGTCTAGATGCTTTTTCCTTGTCTCAGGCATCTAACAAATATAAAAAGGGACCATTTGTCCCGTCATTTCCCCCATCTTATACGGGTCTTTATGATCCATTTGATGATCTTCCTATCTTTCCTGTAGAGGAGACAGATAAATATTGGGACCAGGTATTTGCTGGGAACCAAAAGACAATAGTTGAAGCAGGAGGTTCAACAACTCCTTTGGACTCGGAGTCAAGTAATGGAAATGATAGGAACCTTGAAGATATTTTGATGAAGTTTAGACTTTTTAAACAATTTGATACAGTTGATGATCATTCAGACCATCACTATGCTATCAAGGGTTCTTCAATGAATCAGGTTCTTAATTTTAAAATTGCATCTTATTTTTTAACTTATATGTAACTCTTTATTCCTTTTAAATTACTTTTATCCTCTTTATGATAGGCACCTAAAGTTTGGGCAAAGCGAATTCAGGAGGAGTGGAAAATTCTTGAGAAGGATTTGCCAGGTGAGTTTTAGCGGACAGTTTCAGATTCTGGTGTAACAAGCATAGTTAGTGTCCATGTATAATGTAGTCTACATATGTTTTCTATGAAATAGTTGTTGAAATTTCAGTGGAATAACAAACATTAATGAAACTAACATAACGTAGGGCTCTTAGCCATGCTTCTTGAACTAAAGAAGCCAACATATATGCTTCATAACAGAAACAAATTTGTGTTACGAGCTCCATGTATTTTCGTGGACGTATAAAAATGCTTTAAGTACTTTGTAGCAAAGAAATTGTCATATTCTTATTTAAGAGTTGTACCATTTTCAGAATACTTGTATGATCTCAAGTTTAACACTTTAGAAGATTACATATGCAGACTTGCTGATCACATCATACTTATATGTTCCTCTTATTTCTTCAACTTTTCCTGATAATAGTAACTGAATTTCTGTTCCTTGTCACTTGAACAGATACAATATTTGTCAGAGTCTACGAATCGCGTATGGATCTTCTAAGAGCTGTAATTAAAGGAGCCGAGGGGACTCCCTACCATGATGGTCTCTTTTTCTTCGACGTATTTTTCCCAAGTGGTTATCCCGGTGTTCCACCAGTAAGTGACAAGGCTTGTACATGAATATGTTTTCGGCTTTACATTTTTCTTCATATGTCTGACAATTGGAAATCGCTTGTGCCAGAATGTTTATTATCACTCTGGTGGCCTTCGGCTTAATCCAAACTTGTATAATTCTGGGAAAGTGTGTCTTAGCCTTCTCAATACCTGGCACGGTGATCAGAATGAGAATTGGATCCCTGGCACATCCAGCATGCTGCAAGTTCTGGTCTCTATTCAAGGGCTTATATTGAATACAAAACCCTATTTTAATGAGCCGGGGTATACAAATATGGATGGCACTCTACATGGTGAAAGAGAATCCCTGAAGTACAATGAGGATACATTTATCTTATCGCTGAGGACAATGTCCTTTACAATGAGAAGGCCACCTAAAGTAAGTTTGCGGAATTATTCCTTATCATTCTTTTTGGAATACTTTTAGCAGTTGCATGCAGAGTCTCTTCATACTAGTTCACTCATCCGTGTGTCAACTGAACTAACATTATTTAGACTACAGTTACTATCGAAAGTGTTAAAACATTTCACATTTTATTGTGTACATGAATAGTACAACAAGCTTGACTTCAAAAACGAAAAGGTTGACTGGTGAACTGTTCTTTCAGCCGAGTAATTGGAGAATATTTTGTAAAAATACAAAGACCTTGTTTGCTATTTCATTAGTTGAAGCATGCAAACTACACTCCACTTGTAATTTTTATCATTTGAACCTCGGTGAAATTGTGCCGAATCAAATTGGTGGCTGGAGTCCAAATATACATACTCTAACTGTTTAGGCACGATAACTGCACATGACTATACTGAGGTATGCTGGTTGCCAATGTATAGAGAAAGACCTCAACTTAGCTGTTCTCTCTCCCGACACAAATACTTCATTGTTGACGATTGTGGGTTAAAAGCTTAAAGTGTTGTCCTGCTTTTACCTTGGAAAGTAAATAATCCATCTCATGGGCGCATGCCACATAAATAGAAAAGAAAGTACTTACTGCTATCGGATCATATTTCACGTGCAACACATCTAATACTCTGCTGGTTGCTTTGGGGTTAGGTTAGTAGTACTATCAAATATCAATGACATGTTTCATCGATCTATTTACTCGAAGCTTATCTTGTGGATTCAGCCTAGCTTTCTACTATCATCTTGTTGCCTTTTTTCTTTTACGTCCAAAACCAGCCCAAGTCCATTCATCTGTCTGGTCATAAACTTGGTTATTTTGGTTTTCAACTGGGAGCTGTTTATCTAACCACTCATGTTATTTTTGGTGGCAGCATTTCGAGGACTTGGTCACAGGCCACTTCTGCGAGCGTGCACACGACGTTATGGATGCATGTAAAGAATACACGAATGGCGCTCAAGTAGGTTCACTGGTGAAAGGCAGGGTTCAGAATGTTGACAAGGGCGACAAGAGTTGCTCCCATCCTTTTAAGGTAAAACTCGCCCAATACATCCCCTTGCTTGCCAGAGACTTGATGAACATCGGAGCCAAGGACTGCGAGGAGTTCCTACCTCCTTCAATCCCACTCAAAACACCTACCAATCCTGTATGTGTCAAGTCTGCAACATGAATAGAAGCCATTTTTGTGGCTTGAGAAAGTGCATTCATCTATGCTCAAGCACCAATTTAAGCTAAGAAGCATCTCATTATTATCTTCTCCTTGCATATAGTTTTGGTGACTGTATATATAAGCAGATAGTAGGGTTACTTACATTACAATCTTATGATCTAGTTGTCATGTATAATATCCTTATGTTACACGATAAATAATCCACGAGTTATATAGTTTCTTTTGCTAACGTTTCAAGTGTTACTGTAAGTACAAAATGATTAAATAATTTATTAGGGATTTGGACGTGACTTTTCTTATATTAATAATGCACTTTATATATATGTTCATTCTCCTTGGAACTTCTAACTATACTCTAAGGGCACAAAGTCAAGGTCCTATCTTTCAATTACAAGCATATGTTGTGACTTGTGATCCAACCTTGTAAACTAAGGAAACGAACGAGGCTCTACAAAACTCGAAGATCCCGTACATAAATAGGGGTAGTTATGAATTCAACAAAATTAATATTTTTTTATTCGATAAGAACGGATTAGAATTATAAAATTAGTCTTATATTTATTCTACTGTCATATGTATAAATTTTTTCAAGAAAAACTAATAATCTCCCATTAAAAAGAATATAATCACAAAATACATTTAGGGGTGAGATCAATAAATCTGCTTCATATTCATTATGTTTTCATTCTTATAAATATGAAAAAAATTCAATCTAACAAAGACTCGATTATACGAGAGCAAAATTAAAAAGTTTAAAATTCGTTCTATATATGTTCCGTTGTCATTTCTATTTAATACCCGACCGATCGTGTAAATACACTCTTGCAGCTTGCATCAACATGTGGAGCCCACCGAGTAAGTTGAACTAGAAAGCAAACAAAAACAGGGTGGCGCAAGTCAGCAAATTTATAATACTAAAAAACACATGACAAAACATTTACCTTGACCTTTTCAAACCTACACCAATAGGGGTTTTACACGTCATCAAGATATTTTTTAAACTCTCATTCCAACTAACTTTGGCGACTGCACTTGTTAATGGACATGGAGGCACCCACCCATGTCATTGGTGCGTATAACTCCACGCGCCACATGTCATGTTCCATGCATCCATCATATATCATCATCATCTCCGATCCCTATCACAAACACACAAAACAATGTTTCTAAAGAATATATGATATAGTTTTGCAATCTTGATAATAAAAAAATATTATATTTTTATTGAGATTAGGATATAATAAAATGGGTATAAAATAGATTTTTTTATTTAAATTTTATTCTATGGAATTGGAAATGTTAAAATTTTATCATCGGGGGATATTTTACCATCTTTCTCTTTCACGAACACTGCACATAACTATGGCTCTGAAGTCGATGCTCTGAATCATTCAGATGATACGAACACACCCTCTTCCCAATCCCAACTCCAATCTTATTCCTCAATTTCCTCACCTACTTCCCATCAAAACCAGGCTTTGGGATTGGGATGTCCATTTTCTCGCTAGCCAAACACCCCCAAAGTTACTTTCTTTATGCATTTTGTCACCAGTAAATGTTTGATTTTGATCAGTTAAAGTTGAGTGAGTGGTGCACAACACAACAAAACATAGCTCACAAGCAAAATATATACAACTTTTTCTCTCTCATAGAATAAAGCCTTGCTTCTCACTCATCAATCTCTCTTCCTTTCACATCCTCTTCTTCTTCTCCACCCCAAACCCAAACCCATCAATGGAGAATCATAATACATCGAAACCCCAACAACACAGAGAAAACCCATCTCATATTGACTCACCAAACAGCAATGGCACTACCGGAAGCACCAGCAACACCAACAATGGAGGTTCAGGTACAGCTACAGCCCAGTTTCTGCAAACCCCACCTCTAACCCCCAAACCCATATCCAGATCTGAAACCAATCCATACCCAACCACTTTCGTCCAAGCCGATACCTCAACCTTCAAGCACGTGGTCCAGATGCTCACCGGCTCCTCCGAGACCGCCAAACAAGCCTCCCGTCCTCCGCCGCAGGATCCGCCGTCAAAGTGCGCAATCCCTCCCGTCAGGACCGCACCCAGGAAGCAAAGCTTCAAGCTCTACGAGCGTCGCAGCCAGGCCCAGCACCTGAAGAACAGCCTCATCATCAACACTCTCATCCCTGGCTTCTCCGCCGCCGCCAATTCTGGGTTCTCCCCTCGCCACCAGCAGGAGATCTTGTCTCCGAGCCTCCTCGATTTCCCCAAACTCGCCCTGAGCAGCCCCGTCACGCCTCTCAACGACGACCCTTTTAACCGGAGCTCGTCCTCGGAGGAGGACAGGGCCATCGCCGAGAAGGG
>JAYMTO010000402.1:0-12666 GCA_036898065.1 California macrophylla | reverse complement strand
TAATTAAAGAACACAACTTTTACGTGGTTCAGCAATAATGCATACATCTGCGAGATAAACGGTGAACATTTTGTATTATTCGAGAAATAATTTGAGAAATTACAACTCCCTTTGTATTCACAAAAGGTGAAGGAACTCAAAGTGATGGAAACCTTTTTGATGCAATTTAGGATCTACCACAACACCTAGTTGCAAATTATCTACCAAGAAGCACCAAAAACCAAACACCTTACTTGTGTAGCACCAAAAATGACTCCTTTTTGGTTCACTCCCGCCACACACCACAAGAGCAACAAAAGCTCCTTGCTTTACCTTTTACACACTTCCACCAAGAACCTCGGGGACAAAACAAAAGAAAGAAAGCCAGAATTGAAGCAAGAAGAGAACAAATTTCTTTTGTTCTTACTGATTCCCGTAGCCACGGACAAGCAAGAACAAACCCATTTTCTTATTGCAGTTACCACTAAGAACAAGCCTCCACCAAGAAGACACCTCCTTCTCCCCTTTTCCTGCTACTGCTCTCAAATCAAAAAGAAGAACCCCAAGGACTTGTTGTTGCCGCTCAAGACTCGAAGACCTCAATCTTCTTTTCCCTTTTGCTGCCTCACAGCAAAATGAAGCTTGTCTCTTTGCTTACTCCTGCCAGCCTAGGAACATGGGACAAAATGGTTCCTTTTATCTCAAAAAAACAATAAGGCCTTAGAAAATGTTTATGCGCCATATTGGTAAGTCATGGGCCCAAAACATCAAGCTTTAGGGCAAGTCCATTTTGAAGCCAAATTCTACAATGTATTCATCCGTACCCCTGTTTTTTGCACTTTTATCCCATGACCTTCATATAACAAGACAGCAACCTTAATTTTGCACCTAGGACAAAGCTAGACAATTACTGTAAACAAGATTCATGAGTTTACTTTTTGATTTATCTAAACTGAAAAGAGTTTTGCTTTCTGATAGAAGTAGTCATGGTTTACAGCATTCGTTCCTAGGTTGCAATAAGATATTTTGGGTACAAATCTATGAGCTACCGATAATGCTGTGGATACTAATAATTTTAAAGTATTTTTTATCATATCTTTACTATGCTTTCCTTATTTATTGAAAAGATATTTAATCTACCATATTCTTGCTTCTGCTGTTTTGTTATTGCAGACTATCTTTCGAAATCCAACAGCTGTCAAACCATATTCAGTACCTTGTCCTGAACGCTGCAATCTTCCTGCAGCTGCTATTCATGCCTCTTCGGACACTGTAGTGGTCGTTGATACAAATGCTCCAGCTGTACATGTTGCAATGCATAACTGGCAACCCAACACGCCTGATGGGCAAGGTACTCCTTTCCTTTTTCAACATGGGACGCGTACAGCTAACTCTTCTAGTGGAACATTCATTCGCATGCTAAAAGGGCAAGGTAGTGGTGTCAACGAGTGGCATTTTCCCCAGGCTCTTGCATTTCCTGCACCTGGTATCATAAGCTCAGCTGTAGTTTCCATTACACGTGACAAAGAAATTATTGCAGGTATGACACGGTATAATCCTTAAATTTATCTGTGCATGTCATCCACCCCCATTACTGGTTCTACTTTGGTTCAAAGTTATTAAGGGACAACATTTAATGTTTTTAGATGTCACTAATATGTTGCAATTTACAGTGCTCCTTCCCCAACAAAAGCGTTAAACTTATAGTTGGCATCCTGCTAAGTCCAGATATTTTTGTTGTTGCTGCACGTTGACAATATTTTCACTGCCATAATATCTCTCGGCATTCTGTCCACTGTGACAGTAGTACTTATGCTACTGATTTTGTTACTTGTAACTAGGTGGACATGTTGACAACAGTATCAAGCTAATATCTTCTGATGGCGCAAAAGCCTTAGAGACAGCTATTGGGCACTCTGCTCCCGTCACTTGCATTGCTCTTTCACCTGATAACAGCTATCTTGTGACGGGATCCCGAGATACGACAGTTTTACTTTGGAGGGTATATCGTGCATCTACTTCTAACTCAAGCGGCTTGTTAGAGTCTTCCAGTGGTACAGGAACTCCTACTTCAGTAAGTAGTAATACTGTCGAAAATGTTCTATCAGACACGAGCAAGAAGCGTCGCATTGAAGGTCCAATACAAGTTCTTCGTGGTCACCACAGGGAAGTTCTGCACTGTTGTGTAAATTCAGATCTTGGAATAGTAGTTTCCTGTTCTGAATCATCGGATGTACTATTGCATTCTATTAGAAGGGGTCGATTAATCAGAAGGCTGGCTGGTGTTGAGGCCCATGCTGTCTGTATTTCACCTGATGGAGTTGTAATTACTTGGAACAAATCAGTGCATACTCTCAGTACATTTACTCTTAACGGGCTTCCTATTGCTAGAGCCCAACTTCCTCTCTGTGGCACTATCAGTTGTATGGAAATTTCTGCAGATGGGAAAAGCGCTTTGATTGGAGTAAACATGTGTAGGGATATTCATGAATCAGATATAACTGGGCAGGATAAGAGATTGGATATACCAACACCATCAATCTGTTTCATTGATCTACATACTCTCAAGGTATGAAAATATACAAATTTGGAGGATAACTTTGAGCTTGCGTCATCTTTTTCCTCCATATACGAGCATTATGTACATATTTTTAATACAGTAATATATCACATGTCTGTACATTGTCTGTCCACTAGGTGTCAAATGTCAATCCCTTAATGTTTTGCATAGATATAAGTCTGGTGCCTAAGTTGTAGAAAATTCCTTAGGGTGATTAAATTTGTATGTTATAGTGATTGGGCAATCATGGCAAAGTTTTTAAGGTCTACATGACAGAGCACAGTACCACAAAGTTCTAGCATACATGAGAAATCCCCTTTTGTATCCTTGAATGAATGTTTAGCAATATCAACATTGAGCAGGGACCTCATTTCCTTTGCCACCATCTGTTTAGCAGAGGTAGTTGATATGTTCAAAAGTGTCACTATAGCATAACCTCGTTCTTTACATGGTAAATGTCTTAAATGATTGTCATCTGCTGTGCAGACAAGCTAATAAAAATACGCGGTCATGCAGGTATTTCATGTATTAGAGCTTGGAAAAGAGCAGGACATTGTGGCTCTGGCTCTTAATAAGGATAATACAAATCTCTTGGTGTCAACTGCGGATAAAAAGTTGATAATCTACACTGACCCCACAGTAAGTTTAATATCTGTGTTCTTCACCCCTCTTATTTGTTCCTTTCTTTTCTTCGTGATATGTTCCTCATAATGGTAATGTTATGATTTTTTGTTGTTGCTAAATGACCTATTATACTTGATAGTTAACTGATGAAGATTCACTAAAAGGACAAATAATACCCCCAACAACCAGCCATTCATCCCGACTTGATTTTTATAATCCATATCAGTGCCTATGGAGGCATATTTGATGACTGTGGACCTCTCCTTCCCATTAATTCAAAGTTTAGAAATCTCTAACGTCTTTTTAATGTTCATGGACCCGAGGTATCACTTATGAAAGTTTGTGGACCTCCATGCCCTTAATCCGTATTAAAATGAATACATGGTTATGCTTGATATGCAAAACTAGTATTATAGGAAAATATTAATGGTTATAGTGATTATGGGAACAGCGTATGGATGTCAAACCAATAAAGTGGTTTTATTTTATGTGTATTTGAGGGTATGAATGGAAGAAAGTGAAACTAATCATTCTTTGTAATTGTTGTATATGGCACTCAGTTGAGCTTGAAGGTGGTGGATCAGATGCTGAAGCTTGGGTGGGAAGGAGATGGGCTCAGCCCCCTTATAAAGTGATATTTGTTAACCCCGCCCGCGTCTGGAATTTAGGAAAGCTAGAGATGGATGCCATACCATGCCATGCCATGCCCGAGCTTGAATTCAAGCAGCTGTGTTCGTGGCTGTAACATATGTATGTTGTTTCAGATTTCTCAATATACTTTTAGTAGTGCAGCAAGGTTGTGCAGTTTTTGTTTTTTGTTTTTTTTTACAAATTTGAGCTGTAACTGATTCGTTGTTCTAGCTTCACTCGGAATAGAGCTCACTTTTTTGTCCACCTATTTCGTTTTAGTAGAAAATACAATATTCTTACAAACAAAATACATGAATAAATAAAGGGAGATTTCTTTCTTTTTTCATTTTTTATAAAAGATAATTGTCATTTTTGAAAAATAAAACGAAGTGCTAATGTGCCTTTTAGCACAGGGTAATGAATTAAAACAAAAAAACGTTATTACTACGTGATAGTGAATTGATATCGAGAGGAGCTGTCAGATTTTGTTAATTTGCTAAATTTATTAAATTAATATAAAATATACTGAGATAATATATTTATTAATAATTAAATAAAAATATTTAAAAATATCTTTTATTGAAAATTAAAGAAAATACAAAATACATAAACATTGAAAAATATTTAAACATAAAACAAAATCTGAGAATAGTCAGATTATTCCATGACAAAAGTTTGTATTTGAAAGAGATAAATTGAGAGATTGACGTGAACGAGGAATTTGAGTATTTATAGATGCACAATTAGTAGGGAACTTATCTTTGTAGATAGAAAATATTAAATATTTGATAAAAAAAAACGAAGTAGCCTTTGAAGCCCAAAAAATAGCAGTTTATTTTATCCGGTCGCCTTTCCATGATGTCGCTTAACGAGGCAACTCGGCCTCGATCATCTCCCACTTCAAACACAACGACGGCCTACAATGTTGGAAACTTCTCACAGTGGATGATCTAGCTAACAACCATCCAATAGTGCAATGTTAAATGTTGCCGAAGATTATAACTAACAATCTGTACATTATGAATTGGCCACTTAGTTCATTTGTGTGCTCGTTCATAGGTAACCACAAAACCTACTCTCCTAGGAACTGAGCAGCCATGCCAGGAGCGAAATTAGTATAGCAACAGCAGCCGCCTTAGGGAGCATTGTAGCCGTCCCCAAAGAATTCATCTTGCAGTTTCCAGTTGCCTGATCTACATGTTTTCCTAAGCTATTGAGTAAGAGGGACACATTGTAGCACAATATCAATCTCGCCCCTCTCAACATTTTGCAGCTTGATATACACTTCTTGCTTTACCTGACCATCTACCATGGTGATCACACTGTCTTTTACTAGGCCATTGTTTTTGCCTGCCACCCACTTCCCCAGCTGTGTTGTTTTTTTATCCATACTCGAACTCTCAAAAGCTTTCGCAGCAGAGACCAATGGTTGAATGTCTATTTCAGCCTCTCCCATAAAATCATCTGTCGAGAATCTATCCTTGTCGTACACAAGCTGCAAACATTGAAGCTTAATTGTTAGCACTGCACACCAAAACTGATAATCACTACATGCCTTCAGACTTCTCTTAGCAGGCTAAATAATTATAGTTGCTGCACTTCAAGCTTTCTAATCAATCAATGAAGCATGTAATAATGAAATTACCTTTCCAGACAATGTTTTCTACGTAAATATTCATTTTTTTCAAGTAACCATGTTTCCTTGTTGCTGCAAGATGTAGTGTTGGTCTAAAATTGCTACTTCTAACTTACGGCCCATCAAGTTGCATAGTTTTCCATTCAACCACTTCACAAGGCAATTTAAACTGTTCAATACCAGGTTAGTTGAGATTTTATTCCACCTTGTCGACAGACATATATTTCTCACTAAGCCTGAATATCATCATTAATAATTCAAATGCAAATGGTTGCAAGATATTTATGAGACCATGAATTTTGGATATTAATGGTGAAGGCAATTGAGAGAAAAGAAGGCTCCAACTTATTTTGAAGTTTAGAGAAACCTTAATCTAAAAGCTTTACTTAAAGTGAATGATAGCATCTGGAAAGTGAGTCATAGTTGTTCGTTTTAAATTTTCTAAAAGATATTCAAAACGTAAAGAGATGCAAAGTGAAGTTATGAAAATGTGCGTGAAAGAGTAATGTTCCTATGGGATATCACCTGAAATTTAAAACAAGTAAACATGTGCTAGGTGAAGTGCATTGATGAGATCATGGATGTTTCCATAATCTGGCTTTCTATAACAATCTTGAATAAAATCGTTAGGCTTACCAATTTTAGGGGTGGAATGTTTTCAGGAATAGACAACATAAGACTTTCATTCCAGACAGGATTCAGGTTGTTCTTGATGACTCGTGTCCTCACTGTCTGCAACAAGAACGAAACAATATAGTTGAATCCATGGCTTTCCTCTCATATATAAATAATAATAAAAATATATTAGAGTAATGATATAATATATTTTATGGTGAGAGGAGGGTTACCTGGTGGCCCAGTGCAAGGATGACATAAGGGTCACTACTAATCATGTCTCGGACAACAAGGTTGGTGCCTTTGACCACATTGACCTTCATTAATCCAACAAATTCAACCATACCTACCTATACACAATAATTTTGAAGCCATAAGATCCGAGAATCATGAACTCAATAGCAACTCAGTTTGGATGCATAAACAAATTACAGTATAATAGCTAGTGTTGCCAGCTCAGTTTTAATCATAGTATTTCAATGCATTTTACTTTCTGCTGCAACTTCTATGACATAGTATAGATATTTTGAGCTAGAAAGTCAAAAATTATAGATATGCAAATATAAAAATAAACCTGACATAAAATTTACTGTGAAATGTATGATATTCCTGGGTATAGATAGAAACAAAACTTTATATATATAATACATCCTTAGATACAAATTACGAATAGACGATAACTACATGCCCACTACGTGATAATTACAAAAATCAACATATAAATCAATTATCATTTGTTTCCCTTACAATTATATCTCATGTACCTGTAATTTGTTGTATATGACGAACACATGATAACTATATATAAACCAGATAATTAATTACAAAAATAATAATCTATAAAATCAACCATCCAGATTTTACATGTTATCATATTGTTTACTTGTAATTACCATATCATATGTTTTTCGTAATTATCATTTGGTGTACTTGTAATTATCATTTAAAATTTTATAATTATCATTTTATATGCATGTAGTTATCACATGATGTACACGTAATTATCATGTTTATAATTTGTATTATAAGGGGTATTTGTATTTGATCCTCTTCCTGTAATACATATATTAGGGGCACACTCCGGTAGGAACTCTTCTTATTGTGCATACGACAAACCATCGTTTTCATTGGAACCTATAGCACATTTTGTTGAAACCTATTGGAAACATATAGGTTTCAACAAAGTTCCAACACAATGTGCTATATAGTCCAACACAATATGTTAAAGGTTCCATCGAAACGACGGTTCGTAGTTTGCACAATAAGAGGTGACTTTTACTTGATACCATCCCTATATCTATATTTCAATTATCTCTTCAACAAAACAATAGAAGAAAATACTATAGAAATAGGAGTAGCATTCTCGAATTAAATACCATTACCGTAGAACTACTCTTCTTAGTGCCCTTGTGCTCTGCTTCTTTTCTACTCGAACTATTACGAAATTTAAACCCAATACGATGCTTGGGAGCTTCTTTCTCAATTGATTTCCTATCTTGCATACAGTTATTATTGCTCTGCGAGGATGGTGCATTCCTATTAGAAGGTGGAAAGGTGCAGGCTATTGGTTCTTCAGGGAATATAAATTGTAGCAGCTCATATTTTCTCCTGAGTGTTCAAAAAGTACATCTCTGATTTAGAATGAGATAAGTTTCTCAATTATGTTTGTATATGATCTTAGTATTTAAAAGATACATGCATGAATTTGGATGACATAGGTTTCTTGTTTTAAGAAAAATACCATGCTAGCAATACCTAATGAAATCACAGCGCTCCTCGTTAGAGTAATCTGGGTTTGGCTTTTTGACATTATCTGGAATGTTAGCCTCATATTTCAAGTTTGCTACTGTATTTCCACCCATTTCCTCAAGCATATGAACTTGTTCATCTGTCCATTCATCAAGCTTTGCCGATAGAACCTGACCCATAATTTTAGATCACATAGTACGTATTCAATTACAAATCATTATGTAGATAATAAGTCATATAACAAAAATAAGAAGGTAGCCTAGCACACAAGGCTCCGACAATTGTGGGGTTTGGAGGTTGTTTCCTGAATTGAAGCTATAATATCAATGTCTCATGTAAAGAAAACATTCACATTACTTAATAAAGTAACCTTCTTGCTGACCGTGGAGGATGCTACAAGAAACAACATGATTTCCCACTTTTTTCTTCACAAGAATGTCAACTAAACTGATTTACAGCAAGAATTTTTATAACTTTACGATAGCAACCTTGTTGAGATGATTCATACTCCTCCAGTATCAATCTTCCATTCATGCAACGACAAGGACAATGCTCAATTTGAACATGTCCCCAAAAGAAAAACTCATGCCGCTGCATTTATATCTTTTTTTTGGACGATAGTACATGATTTTGTTTTTCAATTAACTCAAACATCTTTAAAGAGTGAGAAGGAGATAACTTTTTTAGCAAAACAAGTTGCCACAAAGGTCTTTACAGAATAATTTGGACAGGGTTAATGTTAATGACAACCACCTAGCCACTTCCAGTAAACTGAGCCTCACAGTAACATGGTATTCTGTGATAGAGAGTTCAGCTGGGCTGTGAATAGCCATTTCAAATGAATGATGCATAACACAACAGCATATAAGTTGACAGCTTTTGAGCAATTAATCTACTTTTGACAACTTATACATCAGGAAACTTTATCCTTTGAGCTTTCTAGAATTTAATAAGTTCCCTTTTCATTTAACTGTGGAGTAGTACAATGTCACAAATTTTTTACCCCGATAGGGCACACAATCAGCAATCATAGAACTCAGTTCTAGATAATACAGAAAACTAAGTCGAGTATAGCATAGAAACTGTACCTTTGATACATGCACTCCAAGGCTTCTATGCACACCAGAACACTTTATACAAATGAATACTCCAAAACTAATTGATCTGATATCCACAAAGAGGCGTGGTTAGTATCTTATGCAATTAGTAGGCAATGATAAACTGAAATTGTGCAAACCACTGGTATGTTACTGACTACTATAATTTGAATTTGAGATGCTTTCCTCCTTTTGAACTTTCAAGAGTGAATTATCCAAGCTTACATCAGCAGAACATTGCATCAGTGGAGAGCAAATCATGATCTATGTTTTGCTGTGATTACAAGTGTGTTTGCGTATTTGAGATCAAAGAATCAGAAAAACAAGTTGCTCATCTCAGAAAAATGTTTTAAAAAAATAGGAGAGAGAGACACATAGGTAATTAGAGCAAATTATTTACCATGGATGGTATAAATATCATTGACAAAACAACAAACTGATTACTTCCTCACTTGACATGTTTGCATATGATTTAGCAGAATGGTGAACTGTGATTAAACCTACTAATTGGAACCAACGAAAAGCGTCCTAGTTTTCAACCTCACAGCACCGAAAAAATTAGAAGTAGCTGTTATCCAACATTTTCTTTGCCCCAAAGGCGACAGGAAACTGAACGTACACCTGTGGAAGACCAACCAAAAGCGCCCTAATTTTAACTTTGCTGTACCTCTCAAGCATTAACACCTTGTTTCGGATAAAAAGGCTGTAACTGTACAACTAATAAATATTTATAAAAAAAGGAAATGATATGATTTCTTTTTGTTATTTCCTATCATCACTGTGAACACGAGAAAATGTAGCATCACATGGAAAGAGGACTGCACTAATAAAATATCAGAGTATGCATATTGCTGCTACAAAAGAAAACAACAACAATACTTCGGGCTCATGTAAAATTAAATTAAGTTTTGCACATAGTTATTTCCAAATACTATTACATGTAAGCAAACACAGAAGGAAAAAATATTGAGTCCCTTTAAAAAAGATACTTACACCCATTTTGGATCTGGAGAACCACAATCTGCGCAGAACTTATTGCCATCAAAAGACAGAAGCTTGTCCAGCCTTCTACGAGAATCTGATAAATGAATATTTTGGTTACATAATAACTGTATCAAGCAACTGTTTTCAGAAAAAATGCCAAAGAAGATATCATTGTCAACTTTTCAGTTGGGTTTGGATTTTGCCTCTATGTAGATTTTTTCCCTTCTCTTTGAGCAATGTGGGCCTTAACCTTTTAACACAATTATTCGTAATATTTGAGCAAATTGAAAAGCAAATGAAGAAAATCATAACATCAGCACTTTGTTTATGTTAATCTTAATTAATTATCTGATTTGTAAGAAGTTATTGTGGAGCATACAAAATGTAACAACCAAGCCTTTCACAATAGTCTCCATATCCAAAGCTTATGCTCTACAAATGGTTAAATGTCCCCTTACAATGATTATGCAAATGCACATTTACCACAAAGATTAGTAAGGACTAAGACTAACAAATCAATAATGTACCATAATTGCTTGATTATGAACTTGGTTAAAAGGTAAATGATGGCCTAATAAATGCATGGGAGTTGTACTTTATCGACACAAGCTGCAAAATTTGCTTCCATAGATGAATTAATAGATTCTGTGCAAGACAACAACTAATCTATTCAAAATCCAAAGAATGAATGCTAAAGAGCACACGAAACAGTAGCAAGGAGATATTTTAGGGGGAAACCTCTCTCATATCTACAGAATAACTGCATCTTACTGAGGAAAATATAATCATCAACACAAAAGTAAAATAGGCCAGTAATTTATTTGCAAATGCCTTATACTTTCTAAACTTGAGTCAGACTTTGACATTTGTAGTACTCACTCCATCCTGAAATAAGTGTACACATCCCTAAATAAGTGTACACTTTCCATTTTATTTGTTAATTGATTAAGCACAAGTCGAGCACTAAAATTTAAATGATTATTTTTTTGTATAGTCAAATGGGTATCACCAAGGATTTGATAATCGACCGCATGGAATAGAGAAAAAGTATTCATGTGGATGACTCCAAGTGATATGCATTTGGTTCATGGATCCTACCCCAATGGATTGGGAAAATGGCTAAGTTATTGTTGTTGTCAAATGGGGCATAATGATGACTTCTTCGAAGATGATCATGAACAAAGATGCTGAGAAAACCAAGAAAATTAGTAAGGACTTGACACACCATAGTACTTATGCCAATCTAAAGAAGAGGACTAACCTGATTGGTTGTGAAAACGACCAGAAAGGCTAGAACCTGATACAAAAAATTCAACATCTTTAATCAAGCATCATAAGATAAAATACTATGTAGTGTTGACTATGCCAAGTAGAACCATTCTTCAAAACAGATCACAGTAAGACATACATCATGGAAGAAAGAGATTTGGCAAGGATTATATAAGTAATCACATACAATGCAAGAAGCATGCACCAATCATGATGAAAAACATTCCAGCATATTGATTACAGGAAACATTCACTTAGAGACAATTGTATGCATCATTAGCATTCAGAAATGAGATGCGCTCATACATGAACATGCTTTGTAAGGTTTCTCAACAAAACTCGATACTAAAGTAACACTAAACTATCTTCTTTAATAGAATCACAAAAACAGAATAGATAAAGAAGAGCAACAGAAGGTCCAATATTGATAATCACCATTCATTTGGATAAGAGATGCATATTTGAAATATAGCAATTAATTGGAACAGCATCATTATCCGGAAAAATTAGCAGTTCCATGCAAGTAAAATTGCTATTTGATTGACAATGACGAAGCAAATGGCACAAACTGAAGCACCCTGTTACATCCAAGGAATCAGGATGAATGGTACAACTCTTCAATGTGGCATTGATCCTTTGGGCAACTAATGATGAAAATTATTTCTCTAACCAGCAAAAACAAAAGGGGGAAATACTCAGGTGTCATCATTTTTTCACAACAAATATAGGTGAAAGACATAGGTATTGTGGTTTGCAAAAAGGAGCCAAAAGTTTCTTTAGTCAATTATAATTATCGGCATTAGATTTTCACCAGTAAAAAAATATATATACCTGGGAGATCCTTGGGATCAGAACTTTTATTACGACGGGCCATTCTCAAATATTCCAGACCCAGATTATGAAACAATTATGACTTGAGAAAACCCATTTTACCAGCTCCTCTCTGATTATGATAAATTGATCAACTGCCACATAACAAATATGAAAAAAAACAATTGGATGCAACATTACAATACCACAGCAACAATAGAATTCTCGAATAAACAATAGTCATACCTGCACATGAACAAATCTGTAAGAAAACAGCTGGAAATGGGAAAGCGGGAATAGGGAAAAGGGCTGTAACCAGCTTCTTCTCTGCATCAAATGCCAAATGGGTCTAGAATAAATCCAAATTTAGTTAGATACAAGCAAATGAAGGTGTTGTGATTTAACAAACAAACAAAGAACAAAAAGCTAAACATTTAAAAGGGTTCTTACAGATTGATGAGATAAAAGTTTGAAATGGATTTGAAGTCCGAAATCCTAAGGTTGGCAATGGATGATTGGGCCGACAATCAGAACATATGATGCGGATATTCTATGAAAAAGAAAACAAAAATAAGATTCAGACACTAAAACGCGAATGATTAGAGGAAGAACGTCGGCGTGTCTCTTATCTTTTCTGATGTTTATTTGAGCATGGCATGTTCAGTAACGTGGGTGATTATGACCGTTGGATCCAAATATTATTAATCAAAGTC